>OY978500.1:12737600-12794587 GCA_963854855.1 Nasturtium officinale
GGTCGACCTTTCCCGCGAAGGTAGGTGGGACCAGTTTATGGACCGGGGCCTCGGGTCAAGGTGCACGCTCATCTCGGTCATAGATGTTTGGTCGTTCCCTTCATAGGGCTCATCCTGGTCTGGATTGGTACGGGTCATACCCTTCTGCGGATGGGTAGGCTGGGACGGGTTCTTCAGGGGGACGATCAGCAACATCGATTGGCTGGTTTGGGAGGGGCTGTCGAGCATCGGGTGGAAGGTCGTATCGGGCCAAAAGTTCGGTAAGGCATTCAATCTGGGCCTGGATCGCAGCCAGTATTGTACCGATCTCAATAGGATAGGGTAGTTCTTCTATGGGTTTGGCCATGGTCAGTACAGTCGGTACGTACGGACAGCGTGGTACGGACGGTGGGGTAAGTTCATCGGGGTCGGAGTCGGTAAGGTTAAGCCGGCGTGGTTGAACGGTACGGACGGTGGTGGGGTATGGGCTGCAGCGTACGGATGGTGGAGGACCTTCGGAGGTACTAGGTCCCGAGAGGTTAGTCCGCTGGTGATGTCCTGGCCGAGGGATGGTGGCCCAGTAAGGATGTCCAGTCGTACTCACGGTTGGTACATACTGGGATTAGTCGGTCGTGGGGATGGTCGGGAACGGTGGGGTACGGCCGTTGGAACTACCGTTTATGGCCAGTACGGGAAATGGGTCGTACGATGGCGGGATGGGACCTACACGCATAAAACAACAAGAGATGAATGCTCGTGGTTTACAGCAGTAAGTTTTCAAATGGTGGATAAGTTGTACGAACTATGGGTAAGAATAAAAATGACCTTGCTAGGTGCCAAAGGGCCGTGCAACAGTCAAACGTTTGAACAAAAGAAAGGACGGTTAATAACAACAAAAGAAAAGGACAGGTTGCACATGGTTTTCTAACGTCCCGCCAATGAGATGTATCCCAATGATAAGGAAACGGAATATTCCACGTGTGGCTGGGCCAGAGGACAGGCGAGTAACGCGTGTTAACCAGATAAGGTCCCCACGTACTCGTCTTCAACCTCGCGTCTCACTAGGGCAACAATGGCGGTCCGTGGGTTAAGACTTAGTTTTCCACACGTTTTCGACCAAAGGCTAGCTACAAGCACAAGGCTTTGAGACAGAAAAGTCGAAGCAAAGCTTAAAATGTTTTAAATGCTTATAAAGGATAGAGTGGGAGTTAAGAACAGTTTTTAAGAGGCAAGAACAGCAGAGAATCAAAGGAACGTGTTATTTGGAAAGATACAACCTGACGGACGAAGCTTTAGCTCTGATACCAGCTGATATGCTCCCGGAACGCTAGCTTCACGGTCAGGCCAGTCGGAGTGATACAGGCGGTTGGAACGGTCGTACGTGGAACCGGTACGGTCTCTTGGCAGTGGGACGTGAGACGCGGTAAGGGTTCTTTGGTGGTATAGCCTCGATGCCGGTACGGTACCTTGGTAAGGAATGTAGGGCTGGTACGGAGTTTAGCAGATGTGGGATGATGGGACGATTGGATGGGGATGATGATAATGGTGATTAAAGATGATTGATAGTGGAAAGATAAGACGAAGTGAAAGATGGAAGATGGAGAATAACAATGGATTGAGAGCCGGCCACACGGTGTTTGGACAACTTTGTGATACGACTGATCGAAGTCCGAGCCGAGCTTCAAGGACAACGATGTTTAAACTACTTGAGATTCGAGAGCAAGCTTTTAAGCCAAATGTGTTTATTCAAATCTGTCTTTCAACGTTGAGGTTACATGCCTTTATATAGGCGGGATTATTAGGGCATCCAACTCTTACAAAGGACCAGCGTGTCCTTGGGTGTTTTACATACCCATTAAACAGTAGCTCAAGTCTTTAAGTAAAACGGTAAAAACATGAAAAGAGGAAGGGATAGGGATTAGGGCCGAGTGATAACCATACAAACCATGGATTGGCAAGGTGATGATTGCCTCGGTCCTAATACGTCCGGGTCGTGAACCTCGTTAAAAACCTTGTTGGGAAAACCACTTAGGGATAAAACCCAATCAAGGGAAAAAGAGTGTTCCTTTCCCAAACGTCTTTAGTGGGGCATTTTCACCGTGTCAAGGTGAAAACGCTAAAGACTTGGTCCTTGAAGCTTGTTGGCGCTGTCAGCTTGGGTTGATGCCATTCACCCTTCTTCATGAGTTGCGTGATTACTAGGTTTAACCTTGTTTGGTATCGCCGCGAGTGCTGGCGGTCAATGACCAAAACCGGCTTATTGGGCAATGACCCTTGGCTCCCATCCGTATCCATCTCGGCATCGTCCGGCTGGCTATCCTCGGGATCGGAAGAGGCTTGGGCCTCATCACTAAGGGTATTGCCTCATTAAAACCTTTCTCGGAAAACCTATTAGGACAAAACCGAGATAAGGAAAAAGAGTACACGCATCCTGGACCGCATAATGATGCTCTAATATCATCTTGGAAATTCTCATTAGCTGACATAACAAACAGGGTAGTAGTGGTATAACCTTGTAGAACCGGTAAGAAGAATAGGTCTTGTTTCTTAGATGGCAAGGATTTATTATGATCTCCAAGCTCTGGGGAGTCATTGCTTGATCCTTCTCCTGTGCTCTGAAGCTTGGTAGCTTGGGGATCTTCTCTAGGTACTATTGGTGTCTCGTGAGTGATCTCTTCGGTGAGTAGACTTCCCTTTAGTTCTTCATGCTCTATGAGCGTGTATAAGCTCTCCACTGACTGGTTAAACTCTTTCCTCAAGTTCCTTGTTCCTGACCGTGTCCTTGGGGTCTGTCTCATGACTGGAACTCTTGCTTCCCCGTCAGCTTCGAAGGGACTAGTTTTGATGTCCTCATCAATCTCTTTTCTTCGCTTTGAGTATTATTGTGCAACCTCTTATTACTTTTAGAGTTCCGTCTTGTGACTTGAACCAACAACCTTTGTCTTCTAATGTTCCCAATGAAATTAGGTTCCTAGACATTGTTGGCATAAACCTCACTTCTGTTAAGATCACAGAAGTACCGTCAGAGTTTCTGATCTTGATATTCCCAATTCCCATTACTTGAGACATTGTATCATTTCCCATTTTTACAAAACCAGAACTCACTTCTTTAAAATCATTGAACCAATCTCTTCTTGGCGTCATATGGAAAGAACATCCTGTGTCTAATACCCACTCATCATCCAGAATACCTGCTACACATATCTCCTTAGGTAGTGCCATTAACACCATTGCCGGATCACTTTCTGTCCCAGACTTGGCCATACTAGCCTCTCCTTATTCTGATCCATGCATCTTACATTTGTTCCTCTCTAGCCACTTGTAACACTGCTTCTTAAAGTGATCTTCCTTACCACAAATCCAACATTCTCTTTTACCATCTTTAGACTGAGACCTAGCTCTTCATTTGTCTTTATTAGACTGATTTTTGTTCTCAGGTCTATCCCTTACAAAATGACCTTCAGATATTGATCTATTAGTCAGAGATAACTCTCTTTCCATATCCCTTGCAGCAACCATAACATCTTCAAGTCTTAACTTTTTTCTACTATTACTGTATTTCAAAGTTTCAACCAAATTACCATACCTTGCAGGAAGAAGACTTAATAGAAGAATCGCTTGTACTTCATCTGGTATATCAATCTGAAGATGACTTAGATCTGCAACAATCTTTAAGAAGTCATCAATATTATCATCTATCTTCTTATTCTCCTGCATCTTGAATGTATAGAAGTTTAGCTGTGTATACACTCTATGTGGTAGAGACCTTAACATGAACAATCTATCCAAAGCAATCCAAGTTACTGCAGCTGTTTTACAGTTCTCAATCTTCCTTAAAAGTTTATCAGCAACATTTAGGAAGATTAAGTTCTTAGCTTTATCACATCTTTCTAACCTTGCAGCTTCATCTTCATCCCTTTTCTTTAACTTTTCTGGATCTTGTTCTTCCTCCAACGTGAGTTGTAACGTTGATGGGTTTTCAATGAGAACATCCTTTAAACCAAGAACAATAAGCTGTGCAAGCATTCTTGTCTTCAAGAGAGAGAAGTCTCCAGATCCATCGAACATAACAACTTTGATTCGTGATCCAGTCATCTCTGATTTAACTTTATTCAAAACCTTGCTCTGATACCAATTTGTTAAGCTTTGAACCGATTTGAATACAATCAACCTAGAATCGAATCAGATATGAGCTATAGAACAATCTTAAACCCAGAAAGAAGAAGAAAAAAAGAAGACACGATTTAACGAGTTCATGTTCCAAACCGGAAACGCTACATCTCGTTGGAGATATCTCCTCCAGATATCCACTAGAACTTTGTGATATATGTGCTTATACAATCACTCTCAAGCTTTCCCTCTCTATCTTCTCTCTTGTTCAATCTTTCTCTCTCACTTCCTCTGCAACTAATTTCACGATCAGATAAGAAGAAGAAGAAGAAGATACAGCTTTTATACAAAAAGACTAAATTGCCTCTGACTTGTTACAACTAATCTCTTCACCTCACGTGACTCCTACGTGACTTCCCTTTGAAAGTTATAAGAATGAAACCCTCTGATTGACTTAGAGTATTCACCATACTTTGACTTTCCTGAAGATAAGATCGCTTGTCACTTTCTACAAACTTAATATAAAGTAGAAAGGTTTGTGGAAATGAAGAGAAAAAGAGAAACTCAGAATGAGAGGAACACTGAAGTATTGTTGTTCTAACATATGGAATTTGGATTGGCATTTTATGAAAGTGAATTCTATTTAGACCGTGTGATTCAATTTTAATCGACTAAGTTACAGTTTATCTCTTTCACATAGATCCATAATCTAGAGAGCTAAGAACAACAAACCTGAAAACAAAAGGATCCAATTAAATCATCAACCAAAAAGTTTACATTGACGTCAGAAGTGTAATGGAACAGAAATCCGCAGAAGCAAACCAAAACACACATAATTGTATAGTAAATTTAGGAAGTGAAACCTGTTTCCTGGACTACTCAAGAGGCTCTCCTATTTTCTAGGTCTGCTAATGAAATTACGATATTCAACATATCCTTTGCCATTACATCTCCAATCCTTAAATCAAACACAAATCAACCATGAAACTAGGAATAAATTGTGATTTCGTGAGGTTGATATTAGATTTTTGCAAATCAAGGTATCAATTACCCAAAATGCGGTGTAGCATAGAAGGGAATCAAACCAACTTGGAATCTAGTTTTACCATATTAAAAGTGCAAATCATGTCTTAATCTAAGTGAATATGTTTATGGTTTTTGTAAAGAGAGTTTAAAATGAAAATAAAGCGGGAAAATAACTTAAAACGGTTTTTGAAATCAAATTAACAAAGAAGTATCCTTGGGAATGTTATGGATGATCTAGACTAATCTATGCTAAGCTAGTGGAGTCGTGTTCTACCTCTTAAAGCTAATCCAATGGTTCCAAAACATTAAACTTGACTAATTCATTCTCATGGTACTAATCATTCCATTAATCACCTTAAATATTCATAACTCTCGTTAAATACTAATTGATCAATGAGCAATAAACACAGATTTTCTTAACATCTAATCATCCTAAACATCAACTCTCATTGGTTAGGATTGAGAAGAGCTTGAAAAGTTTGGATCAAGCATTTCATTAAACACCTTGTGGGCATGAGAAATGCTTAAGATCTAAACTAAAAATCTCTTGCTAATCTAGCATTAAATATAACCTAACAAGCATGAACCTATTGATTACAAGCCTAAACTCCACTATCCTAACACTAATCAATCTAGATGTAACATCCCAAGAATCCTAAAATATACTACTCACTCATGGATATGAAAACATAAATCAATGAGTTTGATCCTTGCATAATCATAAACATTAAGAGAATAGAATCAAAAATAATATGAAATCAAAACTTTATCCAAATCAAAAGATCAAAGATCCAAAGCACTTAAGAAGAGAATAAGAGTGGCTCAAGATCCTTAAACAAAACATAATCTATCCCCCAAAAACATTAGGGTATCAACATATTTATAGTAAAACAAATAACTTGGTTTAAAATAGAAATTCGGACTGGTTAAGCTTGGTTTAGACTGAAATTTCCAAATCAGAATCTGTACAGCGGCCTCCTCACGTCGCTGGGCTCCAGCGGCCTCTTCAGGTCGCTGCATGACGTCTTGCAATCTCCCAGATTTCTCTTCAGCTTCACACCGGTCAGCCTATACCGCTGGAGGATGACCGGTGGAGGTACAATTAACTTATCTCTCTACCCAAATATCCAAACCACTTGAAATCACCTTCATTAAAACGCCAACTTAATTTGCTACAACTTTTATGAAGTACTCTGGAGCTATAGCACAACGTAAAGTCTCCAAACGAGTCCATCTTTGAGATACTTGGGATTAGTTCTTGATCATCATTTATGTTTTCTCTCGTCATTTGTTCTACTTATTGTTTTCTTCAGCTTTAAGACCTATATAAGATTGAAACACATATAAAAATGCATCTAGACTCTAAACATATAATGAAAATGCAAAATAATGATGAAAAGAACATTGCTAAAAACACTAAAAACACAATATATCAGAGGTTTGAAGAGAGATAGAGAGCAAGGGATAACACCATATTCAGCTTTTTGATGGAGAAGATTTCAGCGGATTTCGATGTACTGAGGATCTGAATCGGATGTTGCTGGTTGCATCTCTCGCTTTCTAGAATTTTAAAAGTCATTACTTTGTTGCTACAGAGAGAAAACGAGACAGATTATAATGATTGATATTGAGAGTGAAATAAGCGAATAGGAGATATAAACTATAAAGTATATTAGACAATATATTTTTTTTTGAAAGAATTTTATTTTATTTAACTTCCAATTTAATTTATTTAGAAGGCGGGTTTTATGTTTTCTGCTAGAGATAGCGTTTCAAATGTGATTTGTGCAATTACATTCACTAGATTTGTACTCGCGCATTGCAAGAGATTTCAAATATTAAAATATTACTAAATTATTCATTTATTTATTAATACTAATATAATTTATAAAAATATAATTATTTAATTGTTAACTTACTAAATAAATGCAAATTTTTTTTTAATAAATAATATAATCTTTCAATATTTTTTACAATCATTTTTCATCATTGAAGAAAAATTATGTTCAAGTTATATTCGCTCTCATATAACTAATAGAAATACAAACTTATTCTTAACATACATCAAAATTATATTTTCAGTTCTTATACTCTATTTTCTTAAACTCTATTTTCTTATCAATTATATATCTTTTACTGTTAAAATTTTTCAAAAAGATACTTAGTTTAAGTATAAGGCTTCTTTGACTATGACATATAAAATTTGCTTTATATATACTTTGACACTAATTTTATCACTAATTTTTAATTCTTTTGATAAATTTTCATCATTTGATATTTTATAAATTTTAATATTGTTAATATAAATTTTAATTTATTTTCTCTTATTTTTATGTATATTTATTCTATTAACTGTTATTTATAAAACTAAAAATATTTAACCATAATTTCAAGAATTTGTAATAATCTTATTTTGTTTAAATTTTATTTACTTTTATTAATTAATTCCCTTATTTTGATATTTCTTAATTGTTTACATTTTATTTTCTTTTTATCATTAATTCTCTTAATGCTCATTAACTATAATGATTATTAAAATTTTGTATACTAAATTTTCTCAAAATATTATATAGATTTATTTCATTGGATATTAACATGATGATGTGGATAGCTTCATTAGAGAGAAAACTCTGACATTATATAATAGATTCTTAGTCCAACCATTACTCATAACATTTTATAAACCCTAAAATGCATGGTTAAGTCAAATATAATTCTATTACACTAAATGTTGTTTTCTAATGCTAAAGATTTTTTCATGATTTCTGCAAAACTAAATAGTTGCAGTTATACCAAGGGATTCGGAGCATCATTCAACCGTCACATTATCGATAGATTATCAACTTCCAGTTTGGTCATCCGTTTGCTCACTTCCAGTTTCATTCATTATATTCAGAACCATGATGTGAGAACAAGCATCCATTCGCTGCAAGACCGAAGTCCTCTTCGGAAAACCTGATTCAGGGATTCCTCCGTTTGAAAGACGAATTGAAATCTTCTTGCATCCACGATCCTTCCCACAACCGAGTCTTCCATTTCTCATACTCGCGATAATTGTCCAACTAAGGCCCTCATATTCTGTTTTTATGGATTCACTATAACCGCTATGATCAGAAATCTGTTTTATCTAGCCGCGTAAACACATACCAGTTTTGGCAAAGTAATCGGAGAATCTGTAACTCCTAATTTTGCATACATTTCCTGATATTTTCACTCATTGTCGATTTGATGTAATAATTTAGAACAGTAGAGACACCAGAACGAAAAACAGAGAAGTGAATTATATAAAAAAGATTCTCCATTACAGTGTAGGTAACTGAAATTGAAACCCATAATGTTACAGAGCAAATTCTACCACTATCTATTTTTATTTCAAATTGTACCAGTTTAATTAAACTCTGGTTATTAGCTGGTTCAATTATGTTTTTGTTCTTTCGGTCATGTGTTTAGACCATTGTGCAGTCACGTTATATGTATGCACAAATTATTCTAGAAAGATAAGGAATTTTCAGATATTATTCTCACTCTCTATATTCTATTCATCACCATTTTCTACCATTGTTGATTGTTCTTAGAAGTGATATTTTCTTTTGAGTTATCTCTTACGCTATTTATTACCATTCTCTGATCATTTTTGAATGGTCTTAGATTGGATTTCATCTCTCTAACAATCTCTGGTTCATTGGTATCAGAGCTTATCTTCCTCGGACCCAAACCCAGAAAATGGCGGAAACAAGAGCTCAGTCTCTGATTGAGGTTAACAAGCAGCTGGAGGAGCTGAAACTGAACCAGGCAAAGCAAGAAGCTGCAACTGATGCTCTCGAAATCGCATCAGAAGCTATCAAAACTGAGCTTGGAGATCGATTCATTGATTTTCGCAACATGATCTGTGAGCTGAGACCTCGGAGCTTCAATCCCCAAAAACAACCTATTGAAGGAAGCCCTTCAGCACCGATCTCGTTCACTGCAAATCCTCAAATACCGCAACACCCAGATCCACCGGATTACAGCTATTCTGGTCACACCTCTCGTGGATATTCACAGATGGAGCATGAGAAGGTACATAATCAAAAGAATGGAATGCTTACTAGACTTTCTAAGGTTTGTTTTCCCACATTTGATGGCTCAGATTTATGTGATGCCCACTCTAAGGTTGGTTTTTAAGCGTGAGCAGTTATTTGGGTTTGATGGTACACCTGAGGATATGAAAGTTCGATTAGCCACTGTTTATATGTCTGGTAAAACTTTGAAATGGAGTCATAACTATATGGATGAGAGATTTGGTGTTTATCCTTTGTGGAAAGAGTATGTTGTTGCGATTTCTCACAGGTTTGGGGGCTTGATTGATGACCCTTTATCTGAGCTGTGAGTTTGAAACAAGCAGGAGAAAGTGTGGAAGTATATCACGATAAATTTGAGTGTGCTCTAACAAGGCTACACTTACCCGCGGCTCACTCTCTCAGCATCTTCCTTACAAACATTGATTCCCATCTCTCGCTCCATACCCGACAGTTCCCTGTAACCAGCGTGGCAGAGGCTGCCAATATAGCCAGAATGCATGAAACTTACCTACAATATCTATCACAGAAACAAAACAGATCTCCCTTCAATCCACTACCAAAACAAAACCAATATCCATACTACAAAAACCAAAATAATCCCTCACCTCCTTTACTTCCATAACTTGACCACTCCAAACAAAACAATCACTTCAAACCAAATTTCATTCCTAAAAACACCACAGAAAGACCTACCCAAAAATTTTCTTTCCAAGAGATGCAAGAGAGGAAAGCCAAAGGTTTGTATATGTTTTGTGATGAGTTTTTCACTCCAGGGCATCAAGCTAAACTTAGAAGAGCTCTAAGTGTTCTTTATGGAAGGGGTTGTTGAGGATGAAATGTCTGAGAGTGATGATTTGATAGAGACGAATAATGTTCATGATATGGTGCAGGAACAAGAAGAAAAAGCACCAATCATATCACTAAATGCATTGAACGGCAGCACCACTTTTAATTGTATGCGTGTAGTGGGTCAATATGGGAAGAGGAAGCTGTATATTTTGATTGATCCCAGTAGTACTCATAACTTCTTAGACCTGAGTATTGCAAAAGAAGTGGGTTGCCTCCTTGAGCCAATCAAGCCGATGTCAGTAGCAACTGCAACTGGGAGCTCTATCATAAGAAAATATAAATGTAGCGCTTTCACTTTGAAGATGCAGGGCTACACGCTTACAACAGAGGTCGAAACTATTCCCTTAGATTTTTGTGACTTTGTGTTGGGAGTACAGTGGTTAGTTACCCTTGGTCCAACCTTATGGGATTTTTCTAATCTGCGGATGGAGTTTAAACTCAATGGTATGAAACATGTGTTGTGTGGGGCTACTAAGGCAAGCAGCAAAGTGATTTCTGGTAGCTGTTTAAACAAACTAATGCTATAAGAACCACAAATTTTGTTATTGAATATTAAAGAAATTAATGGAAATATCGGATAAATTAGCATGCAATGCTATACTATATCCGTATTTTGTTATGTATATAAACTCTTTCCGGTTTTGATTTCTGAACTATTTAATTATATTAAATTTATTTAAAAATTATATTTATTTTGCTGCTTTTTTCTTTAACCGCTATTGTCTCTATTGGTTAATCAGTCATGAATCTCCCACGAATGCTTTCATTTTCAACCATTAAACTAGTCGTTCAAATAGCTTATAATGCTGTTAACCGCAAGTGTCCATTTCCGTAATTTCCCGCATCAGCATCGGCAGCATTTTAACCCGTCAAAGCCTAATTAAGATCCAAAAATGTTTTTACTAATTTATGACTTTCCAAATCCGAGAAAAAATTGTTTGTATTCTTGGATCGTAAAGTATTTTTGAGAGTTTTGACCATTAAAAAGGTAGAAATTATACAAGAATAAAAATGTGACTGGTTAAAATAGTAGCTATTTTTCAACAAATATTAGCTTTTAAAAATGTAATTAACTATAAAGTTCTTCAAGTCCCGAACAATTAACCTGATTGGCTGAGAATTTTGCGCTTGATTCTTACTGCAAGTAAATGTTATATAGTCGGATATAACTTGTTTAACTACACAAGGTTGTGATTTGGAAAATAAATAAAAGCCAATCATTTATGGTTTTTAAAAGAACCAATGAACTTTGGTTTATATTTGTCTATGTATCACAGATTCACAAATGTTCTCGAATTCATTTATTTGAATTTTAATAAATGAAATCTTATTATTTTGTTAAAGAGAACAAAAAAGGAACCGATGAAACAAGAAGAAAAAAAATTTTGGACTAAAATCTTTTAGAGATTTTGAGCTTATAGGGAATTAATCAATGATTACTAATCAGTAATCATTAGACTGGTTAAAATATTGGTCTTAGAAACTATAATTTAATAATATTGTTTTTACAATCCAACCAATAAGCCCGAACTTACATTGTTTTTGAGCTCTAGATTGTTACCGTAAACTAGGTTGTTAAAGCTGTAACCATATAAAAGTTATTAATTTAAATTAAAATATAAAAAGCGTCAACTTACATTTTGTACTTTGTGTGAATGTTTAATACTAAACTTATAATATATCATATAAATACCAAATTTTTGACTTCATAATTAAATTATTATAAATTTTCGTCGACTGAGTCAATTGAGGGAGGTCATTAAATTGAAGTTAACGACGTTAAAGCTTCCATTAGCAATTTTGTTTAATCAAAAAGATTTCGTTTTAAATTTTACAAAAATTATTACCTTTCAAATTGTAGACATTTAAATCCTCAACGTTTTTTAAAATATCTTTTAAATGTCTAACTTGTTAACTTAATAATTAAAAGTCTGAGTTATGTTGATTATGCCATTTGAAGCATGACTTTGAATAATTTGAGGAAGCACATTTACAGGATTAAATTATCTGTTAACAGCTTCTGTTTAATCAGAACGATCACACTACAAAAAAACAACCAAAACCGACGTTAACATCATTTTAAGAAACTCAATCACTTTAGATTTTTTGGAGAATTCCATGAGAATATCCCAAAATTAACGGTTATCACTTATCACCAATGCTTAAAAATTACAATGTGTTTAAAATTTTAAGAATTAGAAAATAATGTTAATCGAATCGGTGATCACCAATGCGTAATAAACTCAATATCTTGAGGATTTTTGGAGAATTTCATGAGAAATTTCAGAAATTATTGGAACAGTGGTCGTTATTATTAAACAAAATCTGATAACAGACGATTTAATCTCGTTAATGTGATTCTTAAATTAATTTTAAAGTTATGCCTCAAATGGCAGACTCAACATAAGCTAAACATTTAATTATGAATTCAACGAAAACTTGAACATTGAAATGATATTTTTTAAAACAAATTGAGAATTTAATTGTCCATAATTCGAAAGTTGATAATTTTCTGTAAAACTCGAAACACCCATTGTTTTGATTGAACGTAAGTTGCTAAAGGAACCTTTAACACTGGAAACATCAATTTAAAGACTTATCTCAAATGACTCAGTCAACGAAAGGTTGCGATTCAGTTATAAAATTAACAGAACTTAGGCATTTAAAGTTTATATGTACACAAAACATAAATTCGCATTTTTTTACATTTTCCAATTTATATTTCACTGGTTTTATATTACTTTTGTTTAAAGATTTTTCCCATTTATTAAACATTGAGTTATATAATTAAGTACATGTGGTTCAGAGGTTCTAGAAAATTTCTAAAAAATTCTTATTTTCTTTCATTCTTTTACAAAATTTTAATATTTTAAAATGTTATTATACTCTAAAGATCTTACCTATGGAGATACTCTAATATATCAAATAAATTAATTTATTGTTTGATTTTTAATTAATTTTGATGTTTATTCATCAAATTTATGATTATTTCATTAAACATACAAAAACACACAAGAACCTTCATAGTCATGAGAACTCATGGCTGGAAACAATCCTTATGGTTTTGATATCCGGTAGGAATAATAAGATAACAGTTTCCCTAAATTCTAAATTGCCACGTGGTCTAGAACATATGAAATGTTTCAACCATTCCAAATATAAAATCAATTTAACCCAACGATAAATTGTAGAGCAAAGCAGCAAATAGATTCCATTTTAATCATAATGCTAGCTAAAACTAGAATTGGAAAAAAAACTGAAATCATTCAACTAATTACACTACCATTAAATCTTGTATAAAAGAGTAATCGTGTCAAATAAAGTTGAAAATAAAATGGTTTTCTTTAAAATGTGAAATACAAGCAAAACAATATTTAACTTCCGCAAATGTGTGTACATTGAAATCAAAAAGGAAATGTATCTTTGCCCAAAAATCTTAAGATACTCTCACCAATGGCAAAGTGTAACAAATCCATCCACACCACTACATTTTTTCCATTCTTTTATTAAACACATTATATCTCATCAAGTTATTGAATACCATACTTTCAACACACATATCCATCAATGCCAACTCACTCTCTCACTTTTAAAGCTAAAAGGAACATTCAAAATAACATGAAGGAATCTCCTATATTTATACAAATATGTATTGTTACATTACATCCTTTGTTTTTTAATGGTCATGTGACCTTATTAAATTCATTTTTCCAAATCATTGAAAAGGTGATAAATCATTAAAGTTAGAAAGTTAAACGACATACATATGAGGTAAATAAGTCCGCTTAAATTATTCATAATTTCATATCCCAACTTATATGAAAACCCACACTTTTTTTTGGTTATGTACTGTTTAAAATAACTTATCAACTATTTTTATAAGATTCCATGTACCAACAATTTTTTTTTTCTAATATTCTCCCATTTTGTATCTTATACCATAACTCTTTGATAAAAGCTTTCAGAAAGGTGCTCTATGAGGTATACCCTTTCTCCTCCTCTGCTTTAAGTAATTCCGGTGGCTCTGAATCGAAGGTGTCGCCGGCGACACCGTTTCGGTTGAGCTCTCGGTCCGATGATCCTCGATTGCCTCCACTCCAATCGAGATCAACCGCTTAAAGATTCCGGTTTTACGGACTTTTACAGACTGTTTAGAGTCACCTAAACAGAACATATCTCTACCACTCTTTCCTCTCATAGAGAAACTCAAACTTGGGTCATCTCCATTCTTGATACCTTCAAGCTTTATTAAACAAATTTTATATCGTGAACACAAAATGTATTAACCTCATAGAAAAATTCAACTCAATTGAAAAAAAAAACCTCATTACCTTGCAAGCGAGAGAACAGAATTGGTATGAATCAATGAGGATACGAGAACAGATCTGACATGTTCTGTTTATGTCTTTACCACTTCGGTGTTGAAGTCTCTCGTTTAAGAAAACAATCTTAGCACTGTTGATTACATAAGTCTGAATACAAGCGATATCAATATGTTTCTGAATCTCAGTGACTCTCACAACGTTATGGTACGAAGATCGTCGAATCTATAAAAACAAAACAAATGACTTTTAACTAATCAAAGGTGTTCGACGAAATGCCTCAAAGAAAATATGATGATGATGAACCTGAACGATACGATGGTCTTTGTGATGAATCAAACAGTAGGAGCAAAAGGC
Source organism: Nasturtium officinale (assembly GCA_963854855.1). Lineage (NCBI taxonomy): Eukaryota > Viridiplantae > Streptophyta > Magnoliopsida > Brassicales > Brassicaceae > Nasturtium > Nasturtium officinale. Next base: position 12,752,305 of record OY978500.1, read on the forward strand.
ATTGCTTGAACAATCTAAGCAAAATAAATTACATTCGCTTTTACTTGATTCTGAATGAACAGAACAAGTCACGAAGTAATTAGCTTGAAGCATTGGTAATAACCATGGCGGAGTTATGACGTCATCGTTCTCCATTTTTATTATAGAACTCACCTGAAAATCTCACGAACCGAGAGATCAAATTTCTAAAAACGAAAAAATATCTGGAATATGGATTAGAGCTAAGATATGAACAAACCATTTTTGGTTTTTGATCAGGTAAGACCGTCAAACTGAATCTATGATTGAAAAAATTAAAAAAAACGAACATTGAGAATGAGTTATATTTCCGGGAAATCCTAAAAACAAATGAGCGAGAAAAAAACAACTAGAAGGAGAACGCTTACAGAGAAGATGGAGAATGTAGCCGCCACACTTTTGTGTGTGGGTTAGAGAGAGAGAGAGAAGAAGACGACTATGGAGAAATTTATAGGACAACGAAAAGGTGTTAAAGTTTTTTTTTTTTTTTTTTTTTTGGCTGTTCTTTCCTATAGTAACTTTACCATATTATTCTTTCTTTTTATTATAACAGTTTTACATTTACGTACTGTATTTGTTTATTTAACTCAAACTTCCCAGATTTACTAGAGAAAAATAATAGTTATTTGTAATGGCTGTATATTATGAATTTTATTTGGGTTTATTTGATAAAAAGAAAATTATAGATCCAAAAGATTATATTTATGTATTTTTTTAAAAAAATTGAATCTACCCTCTAATTTTATCAAAATATAGTTTGTTATTATATATTGTGGTATGTTATTAGTTTTTTCTTGGATATTATTTGGCATATAGTTAAATGTAGAGTCAAAACTGGTAAACTTAAATTAATGGTAATTATTTTGTTCGACACGTAATTGGATAAAACTAGAGAAACCATCTAACGACACGCGTTTGCCATACTCTCTCTCTCTAATTACTAAGTTAGGATTTAGACTTTTATTTATTTATAGTCATGAGTCTTATGACTGTAGGCCGGTTAAGAGGATCAATATGCAATCCACTAATCCATCCCGCTTTGTGTTAGTTTGATGTAAAGCAATTTTATCCACATGACTTACAAAAATGAAATGTGTAATTCGCATTGGCTCACATTAATCAAGCGGGTCTGGCAGATTACCACATAAAAAAAATCCCAAGTCATACAAAAACTCAAAACAACAAGTAATTTTTTAAAAAAGATTTCAACATATATATTTTTTAGAAAACTCATTTCCAACAAAAAATTATATATATAAATATATATTTCTTAATTTTTGTGTGTACCAGCATAATCCACCAATAAAAATATCATTACCTGCATTCGCCCCGCTAAATATATAACCCGCACCCGCATAATCCGCTTAACTTAAAACTTTTATTTTTCAACCCGCATCTGTCCTGGAGTAGGTCAAACGGGGTGGCTTAATTTAAAACTTCTATTTTTTCAATCTGCATCTGTCCTCGAATGGGTCAAATGGGATGGAACCTGCCGGTAATGATCCAAATTGACATGCTTATATGACTGTATTCTTATTCTCTGGGGGAATTTCATATGTATATGAATTAGTTCAAATTCCAGGTTGTGTCAAATAAATTGAAATCCGCCACATGAAAAACTTGTACCAATAACTTTTGTGCAATTTTGGGTCAGATGTACTTTTTTGCTTCCAATTTTTTTATTTTCTGCACTCTTATAGAAATTTGAGATTCTGGATTAAGGTGTACGATATTTATCATATTTATGATTCTAATTTATTATATATATATATCTCTTTTTAGTAAAGTTTAGGTCTCTCTTTGGTAAATTTTATTTCTGGTAAAGTTATCATATGTCGTGATTATGCCAGTTTATTTGTTGTTTTGTTAAATCCTATTTGCTAAAACAAATTATTACATAGGCAACATTTGGATATGCAATTTGAAGTCTTCATGCATCAGTATTTTGAAATTACAAAGTTAATATCATAGTCGGATGATAACCAAAAATCACAATAAGGTGAGTTCGTGTATGGAGAAAGAAAATAACAGATTGATTTGTGATTGAGTAAGAGACTTATGAAAAAGAAGCATCGTCAAATTCACTTCTTACTTTATAACATTCTTTATCCTTTTGAAAACTATGTATAAAGATAGATATTATTAACCTACTTTGCAAATAAAGATACGGTTATTTCTTATTAAATATAAAAACGTTTGTAATTAGATGTTAAGGTAAAAGGAAAATTTATTACCATACAAAGATATATATTTAAAATAAAGTAATGTATGTTTATGATGCCATTATAACTTTTATATGGTGTTCTAAAATTATAGATATTTTAATTTATATGTCATTATTATATTGAAGCATTTTAAATAAGTTTTTTTAATTTGTTTTGTTTTGTAAACGATTTACAACGGATGTGACTAGAAATATATTAGAAATAACTCAAAAGTAAAAGACAGAATCGAAAAATTGAAAGAGAAATCAAGAGAAGATGTTATACTATTAAACGAACTAAAACATTTCAGGGATTGTCCATGAAGCAAAAAAATTTCTAACAACTTATTTTTAATCAATCATGACCATGACTGGGAGAAAAAAAATCGACTATGACCGCCCTTAAAGAGCCTGAGGGGTAGGAATCATAAAACCAGTTCGGAGTTCCGTTTCCACCCATTTCTTAACAATCATAATTTGAAAAGCAATGAAATTTTGTTATCTACGTTTCTGGTATATATACATATATATATATATCATTATAATACTTTGTTTATGCAGCTTGCAAAGATTCAAACGTTTGAGTTGAAGAATAGAAACACAACTACAAAAAACACATCTTATGAAGTTTCTAACTATTTCCGGAATACAGAAACGATGAACACATTCCAAATAATCGATAAGGCAAAGATGTTACATGGAGTGGGAGTATTGTTTCAATCTTATAAAGCTAGCAACTATGATGCTGAATTTTGTTTTGCAAATATCTAACTCATCTTGCTCATTCACTCAGAATCTGAGGTAAGTTATTTTTAATTTCTATATTTTATGTTATTAACTTGGATTTGTTTTTGATAGGTCTGGATCAGAGGGAAAATCCTTTTCAACACAGGGAGCATGATGTGGTTTGGATAGCTTGGCTAACTTGTAAAGGATATCAAAGGATATGAAGCTAAGAAGCTGAATAAAGTCAAGGATGCATGGAGTTACTATTTTAGAAGCAAGAAGGCCAATGGGAATCTTCTAAGAGCATTGGTTGAATTTGTACTTGGCTTTTTTACTATGTCATGGGGGTTTTCCACACGTCAAGGTAATACAGAAGAGGATCATTGCAATTAGGTAATGGTGTAAAGCCACCCTAGTGAAGATATACGCAAGAGATTTAGCAAGTGGTCATGGGACAGATGACTAAAATTCTTTTTTCCTTGCTCTTTGGTTTCCCAAGTGGTTTTTTGGAGAAGAGATTTTTAATGAGGTTCGTGGGTTCCATGCCATATGTAACATCCGTATTTTTAAAATGAAAAGTTAATTTTATTTTTTCGGATTAATGAGCTGAGTTTCCGAATCTTATTCAAATCAATAAACAAAACATTTTAAGGTGTTAGAAAGGAGAATCTAAAAGTTAAAGGTTGTTTGTGTTGAATGTGATTGTTGTTATGAGTTAGTTTCATAAGATCAAAAGTTATCAAACCAACTCATCACAACTTTCACATTCAACACAAACAACTCTAATCTTTTAGATTCTCCTCTCTAAACCCTTAGATTTTTTGTTTATTGATTTTAATATGATCCAGAAACTCAGCTCATTAATCCGAAAAATATAAAATCAAATTTTCATTTCTGAAATACAGATGTTTTACCACATCTAAACACTTGCTAGGCTGATCCAACACCGGCAGAGCCTCACTAGATTCTGTGGTGCTTCTATCTATGTTTATATGATTTTTTATGTTTTCAAGATGTTTAATGCACGTGTGTGTGGTTCCCAGATTTGTGTCTCGTGAGCCGCTTCTCCTTCTCATTTCTTTTCTTTATATTCTCTTGTATCTAAGAGATTAAGCTCATCTTCCATTTTATTCTAAAAAGTTTTGCTTTGAAAGATCATTGAAGTTCATCTTGTGTGTCGAGATAATTTCTTTTAGACTTATCATCTGGCTCTTCCACTGTTAAATGTGGCATCATTTCCTCCATCCTTTGTGTCTCTGCCTTGCTATAAGGCTTAGACATGTATCTTACCCCCATGAATTCTCTCTGGTAAAATTGGGATCGTGATTCTTGATCCAGAATTGCATCACCGAGCATTGCCAAAAAATCACCCAGAGCTCCCTAGATCGGTCAAGAGGAGCGTGACCGGTGCATCACCGTAAAAGTTCGAGTGTTGCACCTTCGTGTCTGAACCCTATCATTGAGCCCCAGATACTTCACTGAGCCGCACCATACCATTTCCTGAGCCGACTACCAAGCAATGACTGCAAAATCCACCAAGTAAATAATACTTCAATTTCACTTGATCAAATGATCTACGACTGAAATTTCACCAATTAATATGATATTTCATGATTATTGCAAGAAACCTTGATAGAAGATCTTGTAATTACAAAATCTTTGAGACAAAACGTATGCACCGCATATTCGATGAAAGTTGAAGTTGTCTGAATTAGCTGAGATTCAGTATTCACTGGTAATGCTATTTGTTTGAAGAAAATGCTTGAAGAAAACTACATCATTCACAGATTAGTTTATGAGACATTAAAATCAAGGAACGAGATACAAATAACCGTTCTTTGGAATTTAATTCTCTGCAAAGATGATTTCAGACTTCATATTTGTAAGTAATATGCATATTAAGGGTCAATAGTCAAGAGAAACTACAAAATTTCTGGTTTGGATTTGAAGATTCCCGGAGATTGCTCTATTCACGGCATTGCTACTGTGCTAAGGTGTCAAGAACTTTGTGAACCCCCCTCGGATTCAAAAGTTACCAAGGATGTGCCTTTTTTAGGCATTATCAGCGAAGGAAACTACTCGATCTTGATTTAAAGAACCACTATAGTGGTTCAAACTCTATCTATGAAAACTGTGAAATAAATATGTAAAAAGTAGAAAATGTCTCAATTCAACAAAATACTATAGAATTTAAACCACTATAGAGTTTCTACTTTTTACATAAATTATTTCACAGTTTTCATAGAGTCAAAATTTTTCTTATTGAGTCAAATAAGCTAGGAAACTAAGAACATTTCTGATAGATTCTCTGATTTGGATTAACACTCTTATGATTGTGTCTGATCGCTTAGCTGAAGTCTTAAAAGTCTATGGGTTGACTCAACATTCCCAAAAGTCTCTTGTTGCCTCTAAATCTTATTAAATCTTAACCTGAATTTTAACTTCTTCCTCAGGTGCTAGATATACATTACATGAGACCTCTTTGAGTCGTATGAGACACTGCAATCCCCATTTGAAATTGTTTATGGATTTAATCCTTTTAATCCCCTGGATCTCTCACCTTTGCCCATGCTATTTACTCTATTACTGCAGATGAAACTAAGGCAGACTTTGTGAAGAAACTCCACCAGCGGGTCAAGGAAACTTTAGAGAAGAAAACAGAGAAATATAAGCAATAAGTTGACATAGGACGGCGAGAGCTTGTCTTTGAACCCAGGGAATGTGTGTGATTACACATGAGGCAAGGGAGATTTCCCAACCAGAGGAAATCAAAGCTGGTTCCTCACGGAGATGGACCATTCTGGGTGTTAGAACAGATCAACGATAATGCCTACGAGTTGGAGTTACCAGGTGAGTTAAACAATTCTTCAACCTTTAATGTTTCTGATTTATCTCCCTTTCATGTCGTGAACAAATTCTGAGTTCAGAATCTTTTCAAGGGGAGGAAATGATGAGGACTCAGAGATACAAACATCGGAGTGAGAGAAAAGGTGAGCATTCCGGTATGAGGCACACACCAAGGACCAGATCCAGAACCAAGAGCTTAAGAGAGGAGTTCAACACATCACTGGAGAGTCTACTTACACTTATTGAGCATGAAGTACTCAAAGAGAAGCTCCTGACTAAACATATCAATCAAGAGCCTCTTTTGGCTCTACAATAAGATGCTAGCATCACCATCTCCAAGACAAGGAGGAGGCTCAAGATGAAGACTGTGCTGAGGATAGAAAACACCAAGGACTCTTCATCAACAACAAAGAATATGAGAGCGTTTACTTGCAACCCAAGAAACAAGATATCTTCTTCTTGTCGGTTCTATAAGCCTGCACTGGAACTTATTTCTTTGTCATTTAAGCAAAGGAGATCTTGGAGACTGTCCACGGATAGTAGAGCTCCACATGAAGCCAAGGAAACCGCTGGTGAGTATTTAAATTTGACATTTTACAAGTTTTTTTTCTGTTTTGCAGGGTTTTGCCTTTTGTTTTATTATTTTCGGCCTAGAAGCCAGAGCTGCTTGACTATTTAATAAATTCCCTTCTCAGCTTTGTAATTATGTTTTTGATATTAATAAGAGAGAAAAACTCAAATATACTACATTTTACTATATATTACTAGAATGTACCCATTAGTTTTAGAATTACTAGAACAATACAAATCGTCATGTAAATGTCATATATGCCCTTTCGATTTTGAAGTTAGTTTTTTTTTTGTTGGCGGTTTTTAAATATTTTTGGGTTTTTTGTTTGTAACAGTTGGAAACTGAAACATTTCATCTTTTATAACTTTATAACTAACATATTCAATTTCTATTTTAGCGTTAAAAAAACCCTACCTATCAAAATCTCATATCTCTCTTGCTCTCTCATCTCTCTCTCTCTCTTCTCGCTCTCTTTCTGTGTCACTGTCTTGCTGTCTCGCTCTCTTGCTCTCTCGCTCTCGCATCTCATCTCTCTCGCTCCCTCGAAATCGCATTCTCTGTCGTTGTACTCCATCACTGAGAAAACTCTCAGCGTAACGTTTAACTACAGTAAGAAATTTTAGGGTTATTGCTTAGGGTTACTTATGGATTTCTTTATGGCTGACTTATGAAATGTTTTATGGCTGACTTATGGGTTGATTTATGGCTGACTTATAGGTTATTTTATGGCTGACTTATTTTTCTGGCTGATTTATTAGTTGCTTGATGGCTGACTTATGTTTAATTTATGTGTTTGACGCAGATGGATGGACCAAGTAAATACCCTCCTAGACGTTATAAAGAAGGAAAGGTTCCCTTGCACAATAAGAGTATAAACCACAATTGTCTTACATTGAGTTTAGCATCTGTCCGAGATGCAATAGGGATTGATGTATGGAATGAAATCAAGAGCACTAAATTAGGAATAATTCCCAAGTTAGTGGACTGTGATTATCAGTGGTCTACGAAGATTGTGCAATATCTTCTTTCTCATCAGTTGCTCATAAAGAGTGTAAATGAAATTTGGTCTGTAATTGGGGGACAGCCAATAAGATTAGGTTTAGATGAGTTTGTCGACATAACTCGCCTAAAGACAGAGCCGCCTAGTATAGAATAATGTAAAACCGATTATGCAATGTTTTGGGAGAAATTGGGTATTCCTAGAGGGTGTGCAGGTGGCCCAAAGTGGGATGAATTGGCTAATGTGTTTGGTAAGTGTCCGGGATGGAATCATGAAGAGCGGAAAATGGTGGGGTTGTTATGTGTCCTACATATGGGGATCTATGATCTACATCAAAACTCGAAAATACCGCTAGAAGCTGCAAAAAAGTCTTCAAAGATAAATGGATTGATGACTATTGTTGGGGTTTAGTTGCTTATAAATCTCTTATTGAGGGTGTTAATAATGCGCAGTTGGATGGAAATGGATACACGGTTAATGGTTGCGTGCATGCCCTTCTCTTTTGGGCATTTGAATCAATAACGATATTTGGCGAGCGTTTTGGTAGAATCGTTGATAAAAATGAAATTCCATTCCTCAAATAGGGCGGAACACGTACTCGAGCTGATTTGGACAAGGTTATTAACGAAGAGATTAGCACACACGGTCGGATAAGTTATTATGGCTGACTTTCATTTCTATTATGGCTGACTTTCGTTTCTTTTATGGCTGACTTATGTTTCTATTATGGGCTGACTTTCGTTTTCTTTTATGGCTGACTTTCGTTTTCTTTTGTGGATGAATTTCGTTTCTTATATGTCTGACTTTCGTTTCTTTTATGGCTGACTTTCGTTTCTTTTATGGCTGACTTTCGTTTCTTTTATGGCTGACTTTCGTTTCTTTTATGGCTGACTTTCGTTTTCTTTTATGGCTGACTTTCGTTTCTTTTATGGCTGACTTATGTTTCCTATTATGGGCTGACTTTCATTTTCTTTTATGGCTGACTTATGTTTCTATTATGGGCTGACTTTCGTTTTCTTTTATGGCTGACTTATGTTTCTATTATGGGCTGACTTTCGTTTCTCTTATGGCTGACTTATCTTCTGATGTTCTTGGAATATCTTATTAGGTCCATGTAAGAAAGAGGATTGTGCTGCCCGTTGATAATATTTATCCTTTTACCAATGGCGACCAATGTGTAGATGAAGAGCTTCATAACTTGGTAGTCGACATAATTGAAGATCGTTTCGTCGAAGGGTATTGGGATGTGAAGGATAATGATGCTATCGTCCTAGCAAAGAAGAATAAGAAAAAAAACGGGAAGCTGATCTTATCGAACCACCTAGGAAGAAATCAAAAGGTGATGATGATTCGAGTAAGTCCATTAGCCCATTAAATCCAAACATTGATGATGTAACGTTGAAATCGAAAAGTATAATGGAAGAGCACCATCTTATAGAGGACAAACGATCTGGCATAGTGGAATTAGTTGAACATCTTTTGAGAAGATTTGATGGAATGGAGAAAAATCTTTTTGAGTTTCAAGGTAGGGTGGAAGAAAAGATTACTACATTTGGTCACAATATATCTTTACTTGGAGACAGAATTGGATATCTTCAAGATGAACTGCATGAGATGAAAGATCGCAAAGAACATATTGAAGTGGATCGATCTGATGCTGACGACGCTGAATCACAGACTAATTTTACTAGTAAGGTATGAATTGAAATAACGTAATGGCTGAATTTAGTTTATATTATGCCTGACTTAGTTTCTATTATGGCTGACTTATAATGTCTGACTTATAATGGCTGACTTATCTAGGCTGACTTATAATGGCTGACTTTAGTTTATTTTATGGCTGACTTTTAGTTTATTTTATGGCTGACTTATCATTACTTTATGGCTGATATATGATACTTTTTCTATTACAGTTTATACCCCAGATAATGAAAGTCACACAGCCGTCACAAATCATAAATATAGATGACGATTTTGTTATCCAGGACCTTCTACCTAGCGCGAAGAAGAGTAAAAGATCGTTGAGGCCTACTGCCTCGAGGATAGAGGCAGCAGAGAAGCGGAAATCTGAAGCAGAGTAGAAAGAGAAGGCTTACGAATTGAAGAAAAGGAAAGAAGAGGAAAAGAAAAAAAAAGAAGAAGATAAAAAAAGATAGAGGAAGAGGAAGAGGAAGAGGAAGAGAAAAAGAAAGACGAACAGAGGAAAAATAAAGAAGAAGATAAGAAAAAAGAAGGAGGATGGGAAGACAAAGAAAGAAGAAGAGAAGAAAAAGGAGGAAGAGAGGAAAAGGAAAGAGGAAGAGAAGAAAAGGAAAGAAGAAGAAAAGAAAAAGAAAGCTGAGGAGAAGAAACAGAAAGATGAAAAGAAAAACAAAAAAATTGAGGAGAATAAAAAAACTGTTGATTATAAGAGCAAAATCGTCTTCAAGCAACCAAGAGTAGTTGGGAAGAAGAAACATGATATTCCTCAGCTGAAAGATGAAAGTGACGTTATTGATGTTACTCTGGAATTTAAGGAAGCAGATTACAAAATGTTGCCTCAACCAGAAGAAAAGACTTTGGAATCCGTGGAGGATAAGCTCAGGGCAGCACGACTGGCAATGCAAGCTGGGAAAGATCGTAATCAAACAATTTCGGTTCCGTTTCCGTATGTTGGACATACAGGGCAGACATGTATGAGGGAAGGGTTAGTTCCTTCAGTTACGATATATGATCCATGTAAGGCACCTGATCCACATAGATTAGATGCCTTTATGGACTATCTCCAACCGTTTAGGTACGTTCAATTTAGATAAATATTGGTTGTAGTATACGTTTTTCCTCATTGTATAAATATTTTTTTCAGGACAATCCCATCAGAGGATAAACTACCTGAAGAAATCAACTTTTATTTTGTTCTAACAACTCCGAGGGACCAATGGCATACTGAAAATTATGGATGGTTAGGTGATGATGTAAGTAATGACTGATATTATAATTGTTTTACGGCTGATTTATTTTCTCGTATAACGGCTGACTTATCCTATCTTTTAGTGGCTGTTTTATTTTCTCGTATTACGGCTGACTTATCCTATCTTTTAGTGGCTGATTTATAACTGTATAACGACTGATTTATTTTCTCGTATCACGGCTGACTTATCCTACCTTTTAGTGGCTGATTTATAACTGTATAACGGCTGATTTATCTGATTGTATATTGGCGGCTGATTTATCTGTTCGTATATTGGCGGCTGATTTATCTAATCGTTTAGCGGCTTATTTATCTTTCATCTTTTGGTGGCTGATTTATTACTGCATTACGGCTGATTTATTAAATTATGACGACTGACTAATCTTTCACTTTAAATATTTACAACATATCTAGGCGTTTTTAAGCATGCTATCTAAAAGGTCTTTGAAAGATCCATCCCCGTACCACAGTATGCGTATTATGTTTATGGACCAATGGTTTGTTAGTTTTTGGGCGCTAGATTATCTGCAGTACAAGATAGATCCTAAGAAGTGGAAATTCCCAGAAGCTTGGTTTGATTTAGCTAATGGTCTGATACCGAAAGATATGGTAACTAGGAAAAAGTGGTATTACGATATAGACTACATATATTTAGTGCATCAAGTAAATTCAAACCATTGGGTAGCTATGGATGTGAATCTCAAGGAGTCCGCAGTAGATTGCTATGACAGCACCTTGGGTCCAGCGACAGATGAATTAGATAGAATGATCCTCGACCAGTGTTGTTTTGTCATGCGGATGGTACCTCATTTCTTGAATGAGTTTATACCCTCAGATATCAGACCCCCCGAGTATGGTGCCTTTTGGTTGGAGAAGGATCAAAGTAGGAGTCCCGCAGAACATAAATTTAGGCGATTGTGGTGTATTTGCATGTAAGTACCTGGAGTGTCTAGCCCTCGGTGTGCGTTTCGATGACATTTGTGACGATAATGTGCAACAGATAAGAGAGTGTATGGCGTCAGATCTGCTACAAGAGGCATCAAATCTTTTCTCACATTTCGGTTGATGTAATGACTTATGTAATTAACTTACTAATTTTCCGTAAATAAAGATTTGTAAACAAAGTTGCAAGTTTCATGAAAATGATTATTACGCCAAATCAAAAGTGCCGCGAAAATTAAAATTCAAAAATTGATAGTTCCCGCCTAAACGGCTGAGTTATAAAAACGCATTTAAGTTATGGCTGACTTATCAATTAACGCATTAGAGTTATGGCTGACTTATCAATTAACGCATTAGAGTTATGGCTGACTTATCAATTAACGCATTAGAGTTATGGCTGACTTATCAATCAGGCGATAAGAGTTATGGCTGACTTATCAATTTACGCATTTGCGTTATGGCTTATATATCAATTAACGAATTTAAGTTATAGTTGACTAATTAAAATGATTTGTTACTTATTAATGACTTATTAAAAATAACTAATTGAAGCTGTTCAAATACAATAAATAGTTTATGAATCTAGGACGAATTAACTACACGTTACAAGTTTTAGCATTATGTCCAACATGAGCAGATCGAGAACAAGTGTGTTGCTTCCTAGGACGTTTCTTCTCCTGTGATATTTTCATACGAGATTTCTTGGGCCTTCCTGGTTGTTGACGAGGAACTGGGGGCGTGCAAACTAAGTTAGCTATACCAACCGGTACAGTGAGCGCCGTATCTACATGCATGACTACGCCAGCGTAAGCGTTCGCCATATAATCTGTCGTATAACATGGGTTACATAGTAGGATACGAGATACGTTTTTATACTCCGCAGCTGCGATTGTATGTTCACACGGTATTTTCTCCTTGTCGAAATGACGGCATGTACATTTTTTCTCAGCCAAGTTAACAATATGTAATGATGATCCGCATACAACTTCTATATGAACCAAATCAATCTCCTGTACATTCGCAAGTCTTGTCCCACTGACACGGCTCTGCAAGTATATAAAAAACACAGCTAACTTATAAAAAATGATGGCTGACTATAAAAAGAAGAGGCCGCTATAATAGCATAATGACTGATTTATAACAGCATAATGGCTGACTTATCAATTAAGGCTGATTTATAACAGCATAATGGCTGACTTATCAATTAAGGCTGATTTATAACAGCAGAATGGCTGACTTATCAATTAAGGCTGATTTACAACAGCATAACGGCTCACTTATTAATTAAGGCTGATTTATAACAGCATAATGGCTGATTTAACAAGTAAGGCAGATTTATAATAGCATAATGGCTGATCAAATCAATCAAACAAGTTACCTCTAGCAATTTTTCAACAGCACGTGTTAGCATGGTCCTCATCGACCTCGCATCCTGACGTCCCTCAGCAAACCACCTCGTCATCATTGACCTAATCGATTGCAAAAGTCTAATAATAGGGTAATCCCGAGCTTTTGAAAGTACCTTGTTCATCGATTCTGCAATATTTGTGGTCGTCAAGTTATATCTCTCGCCTGGAAAATGAACTCGTGCCCACATCCGTACATTGGCTCTCTGAAGGTATCCATGAAGGTCAGGATTAAGGGTAGCAATCTCATCGAAGGTAGCCTGAAAATCATCCATTCTATAACAATTGGCAGCTTTCTTCACAAGGCGAAAATGGCTTCTACCTTTGTACCATAACAAGATGTTCTTATTCAAATGATATGTACAAATTCCACGAGCCGCGAGGGGATACATTATTCCAATTGCTTTCCCTATCGATTTATGCCTATCCGATATGATTGCAAGAGCCTTATCGTCAGGAATAATAATCTTTAGTTGGGAAAAAACCATTGCCAAGATTCATCATTTTCAGTGTCAACCACACCGAAGGCTATAGGATAAATTTTCAGTGTCCCTTTGTATTTTCCATGTAGAAATGTACCATCGACAATGACTACTTTACGCATGTATGTTAATTCACTCACGCTCACTCCAAAATCAAGAAACAGATACTTGAATCTCGATTCTATGTCAAGTTGAAGGCGCGTTACTGTACCCGGGTTTGCCCTTCGTAACATATACAAGAAAGAAGGCAAGTCTTCAAACCACTTCTAAAGACTGGCCGTATCAAGCTGTCTCGCAAATTTTAACGTCCTATGAGACTTCCAATAATCCATCTATACAGAAAGATAAATCAGCCGTATAAGAAAATAAGTCAGCTCCAAGAAAAGATAAGTCAGCCACATAAAAGTTAAGTCAGCCACATAAAAGTTAAGTCAGCCGTTGATGAAAAGTTAAGTCAGCCAATAGAATAATATCTTGCATTACCTTGATACCAAATTGCTTGTTGATAGCTATCCCGACATGCCTAGGAAGAACTGTTGGATCAATGTCGCCAATGAAATCTCTGTATAAGACTCCTAAAACAGCTGATGTTGCTTGTCGAGATCGTGTAGAACGTTCAGTTATAGAACATGTGTGTTCTGAATCAAATTTATGAACATAAAACTCTGGACAATCTCCATATGTAGATGCACGAACTCTCCAGCTACATCCATGTACCCAACATCTAACAATGAACAATTCCGGAGTTGATATTGAGACATCAAAATCGAATCTATCCATCACCGAAAGAAGTTTCAGTCATTTCTCCAAATCTTTTTTACTGTCGTAGCGTTGACCTACGGCGTGATTTAACGATGACATCTCCAAATAACTTACCCGAACGTGTGTGCTAATCTCTTCATTAATAACCTTGTCCAAATCAGCTTGAGTACGTGTTCCACCCCATTTGAGGAATGGAATTTCATTTTTATCAACTATTCTACCGAAACGCTCACCAAATATCGTTATTGATTCAAATGCCCAAAAGAGAAGGGCATGCACGCAACCATTAACCGTGTATTTATTTCCATCCAACTGCGCATTATTAACACCCTGAATAAGAGATTTATAAGCAACTAAACCCTAACAATAGTCATCAATCCATTCATCTTTGAAGACTCTTTTCGCAGCTTCTAGCGGTATTCTCGAGTTGTGATGTAGACCATAGATCCCCATATGTTGGACACATAACAACCCCACCATTTTCCGCTCTTCATGATTCCATCCTGGACACTTACCAAACAAATTAGCCAATTCATCCCATTTTGGGCCATCTGCACACCCTCTAGGAATACCCAATTTCTCCCCGAATATTGCATAATCGGGTTCACATGATTCTATACTAGCCAGCTCTGTCTTTAGGCGAGTTATATCGACAAACTCATCTAAACCTAATCTTATTGGCTGTCCCCCAATTACAGACCAAATTTCATTTACACTCTTTATGAGCAACTGATGAGAAAGAAGATATTGCACAATCTTCACAGACCACTGATAATCACTGTCCACTAACTTAGGAATTATTCCTAATTTAGTGCCCTTGATTTCATTCCACACATCAATCCCTATTGCATCTCGGACATGCGCTAAACTCGATGTAAGACAATTGTGGTTCATACTCTTATTGTGCAAAGGAACATTTCCTTCTTTATAATGTCTAGGAGAGTATTTACTTGGTCCATCCATCTGCGTCAAACACATAAATTAAACATAAGTCAGCCATCAAGCAACTAATAAATCAGCCAGAAAAATAAGTCAGCCATAAAATAACCCATAAGTCAGCCATAAATCAACCCATAAGTCAGGCATAAAACAATTCATAAGTCAGCCAGAAACATAAGTCAGCCATAAAGAAATCCATAAGTAACCCTAAGCAATAACCCTAAAATTTCTTACCGTAGTTAAACGTTACGCCGAGAGTTTTCTCACTGATGGAGTACGACGACAGAGAATGCGATTTCGAGGGAGCGAGAGAGATGAGATGTGAGAGCGAGAGAGCAAGAGAACGAGACAGCAACACAGCAAGAGAGCGAGAAGAGCGAGAGAGAGATGAGAGAGCAAGAGAGATATGAGATTTTGGTAGGTAGGGTTTTTTTAACGCTAAAATAGAAACTGAATATGTTAGTTATAAAGTTATAAAAGATGAAATGTTTCAGTTTCCAACTATTACAAACAAAAAAAATATTTAAAAACCGCCAACAAAAAAATATTATCTTCAAAATCGTAAGGGCATAAATGACATTTACATGACGATTTATATTGTTCTAGTAATTCTAAAACTAATAGGTGCATTCTAGTAATATATGATAAAATGTAGTATATTTGAGTTTTTCTCTCTTATAACAATACACAGAACACAACCATCATCATAGTTTAGAGAAAAAAAAAATTCACTCCATCGGATGAAACTTCACAACAACATGCAACTCTTCATAAATATAACAAACAAATACTAATATTCAAAAGAGAAACTAAAACTCAGTAAAATCACATCAACTTTTGATTTAAAAATGAATCAATTTGACTTCTAACAAAAAACGGAGTGACATTTTTATATTTGTAAACAAAACCCTCAATGAGATTACACAAAAATAAGAGAATTTTTACAACAATTCTATCAATTCATGGCTATAAATCCCAGCAGTCCAAATAAGGAATTATTGCTGTAAATTCCAGAATTACAAACATGTCTTACCTTATCCGAATTCCAACAGTCCATATAAGCAATTATGAGTGTATATTCAAAGGCATCACTTCTGATGTATTAAACTCTACCAGCCAAGCATAGTAGAGATATACTTCCAAGTATCATATTAAAACATTTGACTATGTTAAATTAAATTAGCTTTCAACAATGCGTAGACTTACGATTGTTCTATGCAAAACACATTTAGAAATAAATTTTATTAAATAATCATATACATATTTAGCAATATTTTGTTTTGTGGTTAGTAGGCCTGGACATAATAACCGATACCCGAACCCGTACTCAAACCCGACCCGAAGTAAAGAGTTCATATCGGGTATGGATGTACAAAAATACCCGATCGGGTATATATTTTTTACTCATCGGATACTCGTATCCGATCGGGTATATCCGAACAACCCGAACCACCAAAACTCCACCCAAAGTAATCCAAACTTGTATAAAATTTAAATGTTTTAGTTTTTCTTATTTTCATTTTTATATGTGTTAATTTCATATGTTAGATCAGTTATATTATATAATTTTTATTTGAATTTTTTTGTTATTTAATGTTAAATGTTTCATAAATTCAAGAACAAATGAAGAAATAAATTTTGTGTTTTTGTTTGGTGATTTGAATTTTCTGGATTTATTTTGATATTCTATCTAGTTTTAATGAATTTGAGTTTATTTCAAAAAAAAATAGTGAATATATATAATATATATTAGTTTTTTAAGTTTAGTTCAAAAATTATTTGAGTTTGGGTATACCCAAAAATACCCGAACCCGATGGGTGTTTACCCAAACCCGACCCAAAATTCTAAAATACCTGATCGGGTCTTATATCTCTACACCCGAACACCCGAACACCTGAAATACCCGACCCAAACCCGATCGGATACCCGAACGCCCAGCCCTAATGCTTAGTAACATGAAAGATACTAACCAATTTTTCCTAAAATAGTTTTGGAGCGATTATACCAGCTGAACTAGCTAGAAACAAACACACACAAATATATATATATATATATCAGCTTTAAGGTTGCTTTACAGTGCAAAAAAATCAATTGATTTCATGTTGTATCTCGTATTTCTCTGTTTAAGAGTGTAGATTTTAAATCTCATGAGTACCTCATGTTGTATCTCGTTTTTCTCTGTCTTCTTTTTCAAAGTTAGAAAACATATTGGCATTAACTTAATTTTTCAATATTTGGTATCTTGCTAAATCTCTCTTAATATTACTGATAGCTAATTACATATTTTTCTTGATTTTTCACCAATTTGCCCGAGAAAAAGCTAGAGAGATAAATTCTAATTACATAAATCCAACCGGATTAAACTATATTCGGAATTGTCATTTTCCATGTTTTTATTTAATCATTATAATTGAAGTACATTATGTCCAAACACTATTTATTTAATCCATATATCCAAACATTCATATACATATTTATATTATAAAAATAAACAGTAATTTAAAATTTGCTAAAATCTCTCTACCTAATATAAACCAATATATTGAGGAAAAATTCAATCTCCTTTTCAGCAGTATTTAATTTTATTTTTAGATTATTTTTTTTTAATTATTATATCGTACATATAATAAATGAAAATTTTATTTTTTTCTACATATGTTATGGTTCGGATTTTCAAAAAATAGATATATATTCGGATTTTGGATTGGATGTGGTTCAATTTTCTCGGACTCGGACAATTTAGGTATGAGAGTTTTGTACTTTTAGATTATATGACTATTCAGTTCGGACATGTACATGTTCGGATCGGTATCAGTTTTGTTTTTGAGTTAATACGAAACTACATATTTATTAAATTTAAATAAAAATTAGTTTAGTTTTAGTAATAACTGTTCAATTTTAAGAAACTTGGTTAAATGTGATAAACAATTTTCTAACTTTGAGTTTTTGGCAAATAAAACTAAAGATTTTTGTATGTTGGAATTATTTAACATATTTATGTTATTTTGTATTTTGGATTTAAATATATATATATATAGAGTATATAGAGTATATTGTATTGGTTTATTTTAGGTAACTAATCATTACATATATAAGTTTTTTAATATTTTTGAAAAATAATATCATATATATTTATATTTTAAGAAAAATAAAAATAAAATCCTAAAAATTAATAAATTTACTAATAAATAAATAATATTAAAAATTACTAAAATATAATATATATAATACATTTATATGATTATTAATTTAGTTATTAATGTGACTAAATATTTACATATAAATTTTTTAAAAATATATATTATTTTATTATTTTATTGAAATATATCAATTATTATATTAAAACTGGATCGTAATAATTTATTAATTTAGAAAAATATTAATTTACTAAGTATTAATTTATAAAAGTTATCTTGAAATTATATTTTTATATTTATTTGAATTTATAATTACGACTGAGTCGAATAAGCTTAGAGCAGCTCTATCCCACAATTTTTTTGAGTGTTTTTAAATTAAATTAGTAATAAAAATAAGATACTATTGTATCTATAGTGACTAATAATGTGTGTGAAGACATTGCTAACAATTATAAAGACGCTATTAAAATTAAAATTATTTAATTTTAAAGACATTATTTTCACCGATGGTCTTAGATATCATCGAAGCTCCTCCTAAGTCACAACTCCTCTTAGGATCTCCAGTTTCTTCCATCCATGGCGACTCTTTCTTCTACCTCTCTCTCTCTTTTCAGGAATTCTCAACAACTCCATCCTTCTTCTGGTAAAGCTCTTCAATTTATCGATTCCTTACAGTAAAGCGATAGACTCTTATCTCTTCTTCATTTTTATATTTTGAGATTTAATCGTGTTTCCGAAAAATCCATGTTACGATTCTAATTAGTATCTCAGTTACTCGAACTGTCCCAATTTTTATTGTGTATAAGACGATCTAGATCACTATTGTGGATCCTCTCTTTTACTTTTGCTGTATTATTGAAATGCAAAGTTTAGAAATTGAAGAGCATTTTACTGAGATAAGAGTTTATTGAAAATATGTAAAGTTTGTTACTTTTTTGTTTCTGAATCCATTTCGTGTTTGCCCTTAGCATAGTTTATTGAAAAGATGTCAAGTGTGGAACTTTGTGTTTCTGAATCCATTTTGTGTTTTCCCTTTGGCATAGCTTGTTGAAAATATGTAAAGTTCGTTACTTTTCTGTTTCTGAATCTATTTTGTGTTTGCCCCTTAGCATCGTTTGCTGAAAAGATGATAAGGGTGGAACTTTGTGTTTCTGAATCCATTTTTGTGTTTTGTCCTTTAGCATATTTTGTTGAAAATATGTGAAGTTTGTTGCTTTTGTGTTTCTGAATTCATTTTGTGTTTGCCCTTTATCATAGTTTATTAAAAAGATGTCAAGTGTGGAACTTTGTGTTTCTTAAACCATTTTTATTTTCGTCTTTTAGAATAGTTTAAAGATCTCTTAACGCACATTCATGGGTTTTTAATTCTCATTCTGTAGTTAACAGTGAGTATTTCTTTGTGTGTGTTTTAATTGTTCTTTTTTTGAGTTTTTGGATGACATCATTTTCCAATTTTTCCAATTTGATGGTGTATTGAGGAACTAGATTACTTAATTCACCCTCAATTGTTTTTTTTTTATATTGTGAATATAGCTAAATCAGATGATAAACAAATGATGATTTTTTAATGTAGGATCCTCTCTTTTGGTTTGTTGATTTATTGTCAGAAGTTATCTGAGTTGCAAATTTAAAAGCTTTAAGTTAAGATGAGAGTTTGTTGAAAAGATAAAAGTTTGAAGCTTTTTGTTTCTGATTCCATATTTGTGTTTTCCTTTTAGCATAGTTAAGTTCTCTTGAGGCACATCCATTATTTACTTTCATATTCTTTTTGGTCCTCTTTGGAATTCGTGAGGACGATGATCTGTCTCTCTCTCGAGTTGCTGACATTTGTTGTTCTTTGTGCTAGGCTTTTCTCTGAGGCCAAGTGCAAATTGTGTTAGTGTTTCTTTTGGATTGAATCGCGTCAACAAATTGTATTATTCTGCTCCTAGAAGCAAAAAGATCTTAACCATTCAATCAGCATACAGGTATAGAGGGGATCCTCTTCGTATTTATATAAATTATTGTTTGAGATGCCCATAATCAGTTAATCATAAGGTGCAGTTCTTGTATATCCGTAATGTTTTCTGAACAAAACGATAGAGAGTGTAGAATTTTTGCTATAAACATAGTGCTTCTTGAATAAGATTTCATGTACTTTACTTTTCAAGTAGCAACTTATGTTTACACAGACTGTTTCCAATGTCTAATAGTATCAAATCTTGCAGAAGAGATGATGACGGTTCAGGGAGCACAGGGCTATTTGTTGGAGGGTTTATTTTGGGTGGACTCATAGTCGGTGCCCTCGGTTGTGTATATGCACCACAGGTAATATTCTGTTTCAAATGGTTTAGTTGATCACTCTTAGAGCTTGTATATCATTACTATAAACCTCTTTGTGTTCCCCTTGACTAAGATTCGTCAATGCGTGAGGTTACTTTTGTGAATTATATCAGATTAGTAAGGCTATAGCTGGAGCTGACCGTAAGGATCTCATGAGGAAATTGCCTAAATTCATATATGACGAGGAAAAAGCTTTGGAGGTGAGTTAATGAGTCTTCTTTGGCTTCTTTTTTTTCTTGTATTTGATTTACTTATTAACAATACTGTGTACTGTTAATGCAGAAAACACGAAAGGTATTGGCCGAGAAAATTGCTCAGCTTAACTCTGCTATCGACGATGTGTCCTCTCAGCTCAAGTCAGAAGATACCCCAAACGGTGCAGCATTAAACACCGATGAAGTCGAGGCTACAGCCTGAAATAATCTGTTTTAGAAAGATGAATCACTTGTTATGACATTAAATAATTGTTTGTTGTTTCATTGTAATGTTGTACAACTTTTCATATATTTTTCAAGACCACTATCTTCTCTGTTTTATTGCAAAACTTTGTCGAAAGATATCATACTATTCTAAATCCAAGTTTAAGTAGACTATTTAAGTTCTAGAAGAGGGAAATATGAAATGGAAACAAATATAAATAAAGGATTTATAAGACCTGTGATGATTATTAATTCAATGGCTTACTGAATCTTATCCCCAATGTATCTTACCTACGTAATAACCACATATTCTTTTGCTTCACTCTGAACCATAGGTTCCTTTTGATCAAAATTAAAGGGTGTGTGTAAGTATGTATAAATGCCAATGCTTAAAAACTGATCAGTGGTATTCTTAGCTTTTTCTTGTGCAGCTATGGCCACACATGCAGCTCTTGCCGTCTCCAGAATTCCGGTTAACCCGAGGCTGCAGTCTAAGAGTACCATTTACTCTTTTCCTGCCCAATGCTCCTCCAAGGTACATAGTCTCTGTATCTAAGTCTGTGTATGTGTGTTTTACGGTTTGTTTAATCTTTTTTCTCCTGTTACTAACTGCACAGAGGCTAGAAGTATCTGAATTCTCCGGCCTTCGAGTCAGCAGTAATGGTGGGGAAGCATCTTTCCTTGATACCATAGTTGCACAAATCACACCTAAGGTGACTGGTTTTGAGTGATTGAAACATTAGTTGTATTGCTGTTAGATATGATTTTGTATAATATAATATGATGGGGTTGTGCAATATTTTTAGGCTGTGACAACATCTACTCCTGTTAGAGGAGAGACAGTGGCGAAACTCAAGGTTGCGATCAACGGGTTTGGAAGGATTGGTAGGAACTTTCTTAGGTGTTGGCATGGCCGCAAGGACTCTCCTCTTGAAGTTGTTGTGGTTAACGACAGTGGTGGTGTCAAGAATGTAAGTCTTGTGTTAACTTTGTGTGATCTCTCTTGTTGAACAAAGATTTGACATTGATGAAAATCTCAGGCTTCCCATTTGCTCAAGTATGACTCAATGCTTGGAACATTCAAGGCTGAAGTGAAAATTGTGGACAATGAAACAATCAGTGTTGATGGTAAACTCATCAAAGTTGTCTCAAGTAGAGACCCTCTTAAGCTTCCATGGGCTGAACTCGGCATTGACATTGTTATAGAGGTGATGTTCTATCTAAATCTAAAGCTTTAGTAATATATATATATATATATATATGATGGTGAATCGCAAAGAAACTCGATTGATAGATAAATGATATGTGTAGGGAACAGGAGTGTTTGTTGATGGGCCAGGAGCAGGGAAGCACATTCAGGCTGGAGCCTCGAAAGTGATCATTACCGCGCCAGCTAAAGGCGCTGACATCCCGACTTATGTTGTGGGAGTTAATGAGCAAGACTATGGTCACGATGTTGCTAACATCATTAGGTTCGTATGAAGTTAAACCATTTCTCATAAAGATAAGAATTATTTTGAGTATTGATAAAGCTTTATTTTTTTGTCTCTTTTGGTAGTAATGCATCTTGCACCACAAACTGTTTGGCTCCCTTTGCCAAAGTCTTGGATGAAGAATTTGGTACATTGCTTTTCTCTGTTTCACAAAAAGTTTCAAAATGATTTCTTTTATAGCTCATATATGAAATAAATTACAGGAATCATCAAGGGGACTATGACAACCACACACTCATACACCGGAGACCAAGTACATTTCATTTCCTCATACTTATTTAGTTATTTTATCTGCTAGTAGAAACCTAACAAAATATATTTCTTAAACTTTTAGAAAATTACACCATTCATATTTAAGAATATTTTTTATAACAGCTTTTTCGTTTGTGTTGTTTTGTTCATATTTTTTTGTTTACATATAAAATAGAGCATTTGGACCATATTAGGATATGTCTAGATTTATGGATAGGTTATTTGAGTTTGGTTTCTCTAGATTGAACACTCGTACTTGTACTACAAATCATTTAAACGTTATTATGATGTGATGGATGACATTAATACAAACAATGCTAAAATATACATGTTTGCAATGTATATTTGATGTATATTTCAGAGGCTTCTAGATGCATCACACAGAGACCTAAGGCGTGCAAGAGCCGCAGCACTAAACATAGTACCTACCAGTACCGGTGCAGCCAAGGCGGTGTCATTAGTGCTGCCACAGCTGAAGGGTAAACTCAACGGTATTGCACTCCGTGTACCAACCCCAAATGTGTCAGTGGTTGACCTTGTAGTGAACGTTGAGAAGAAAGGTATAACAGCAGAGGATGTTAACGAGGCCTTCAGAAAAGCCGCTAATGGACCGATGAAAGGCATATTAGATGTTTGTGACGAGCCTCTTGTCTCAGTTGACTTCAGGTGTTCTGATGTCTCAACTTCCATTGACTCTTCCCTCACAATGGTCATGGGTGATGATATGGTCAAGGTGGTCGCTTGGTATGACAATGAATGGGGTTACAGGTGAGATGTTATGACAAATTTTATGATTTATTTTAATTTTTAACCTTTATTGTTTGTTTACCTTTGCGTTTTCGTTTGCGTTTAGCCAAAGAGTAGTGGATTTGGCTCACCTAGTCGCGGCCAAGTGGCCTGGTGAGGCTGCTAGTGGAAGTGGAGACCCTTTGGAAGATTTCTGCAAGACAAACCCGGCGGTGAAGGAATGCAAAGTCTATGAATGAAACTTTGGTTCCATACTTTTTCACCAAACAGTACTTTTCTAAAATAATTTGGTTTATTATACTGCTATTTGTCGAAATTATATAACGCATACCTTATTCCCCCCCCCCTCTCTCTCTCTCTCTCTCTCTCTCTCTCTCACTATTGTTTTTCTTGTTTCTTATTGAGTATTATAACGAAGAGTACTCTCTATCAAAAGGCAATGATATACACATTCCTTTTCGTTTCCTGTCTCATATGCTCTTAACTCTTCAGTCTTCAGGATCATATAGATAGTTTCAATTTTAGGTGCGTGCGATGCAGATTTGATGCAGAGATTCATCATTATAAATGCAAGACGTGTGTTAGCTTGATCGTGTTTTTATCTATAGTTCACTTGTGCATTTAAACACATGTGTTGTATTTTCTATACAAAAGGTAAAATCCGTAAAGACTAGCCTAAGATGTCTCCTCGTAATGACTAGTATAAGAAGAGCTCTGTTAAATAACAAATTTTGATGTTAAGTGATTCTTAACTCAAATAAATCAAAACATGAAAGTAAGAAAGTTTCCACAATGTCAATCAACCAAAGTAAACATTTATCTTGCAATCAGAACTGATATTATCTCAAAAATTAAAGAAAAATATTTGGATTTGTGAAGGCAGAAACATTATTTAAGTAGTCATATCATGGGATTGAAATATGGAAACGTCTAAAACCACGAGACCCACATAGACTGTTAATTTACCCAAGATTAAGATAGAAAATTTTCAACAACCAAATCACAAACAAAAACAAAAACAAAAAAAGATAGAGAGAGACTACTAAGACACTCATCTACGACTCGAACGCGCAAAAGAGCAGTTAAAAGCCATCGTCACACCACAAGGGTTAAGATTCGATGTTTCATCCTTGGCCTTGAACCCTTACACCTCCGGCTCGCACCAGTATTAGATGATTTTCTATTACCCCCGAGCCCGTTTAGAACCAGGTATTCTAGTTCTAACCGGAGGAGGTAACACTTTGTGTGGGACAGATAAGGGAATTGGCAAATGATGTTTACTCCCAGAAGAAACCAAAGCAGGGAACCCAACAGCAGGGATTCCAACAAGAGCACAGCAGACTCCTGCTTTGTCTTCGACATAGAAGCACTATTACCATTACCCTTTTGCAAACATAAACGCAGAGATTGATTCTCGGCAACGAAGCACTCGAGCATTCGTCCGAGTCTCAAACATTCTCTTTCTAAATACTTACTCTTCTTCTCTAAATCTTGAACATATTCCTTCTTTCTTTCCCTTGAGCGAACCGCCGCATCTCTATTTCTTACTTGCCTGAACCAAATCAACAGGAGAATCACATCATTCATCCTTTCATTATCCACAAGAACTAATCTTGTTTCGAAGTATGTTAACAATCTCATCATTCATTATCCACAAGAACTAATCTTGTTTTGAAGTATATTAAAACAACTTAACCAAATTAGATAATAACACACTTTTAACAATCTAATAACCCACCAAAATGAAAACTTTAAATCCATATGAACAAACTAATCACATCACACTCTTCAATGTAAAACATACACAATTCAAGATTTGTTCTCAAAGTTGTTTTAATATCATAACATAACATAATTAACCAAGCAAACAAATTAAAATTTGATCATGTAATCAATTACAAGTATTAAAAGTTGAGTAAAAATTCAAAAATACCTTCTTCGTTTCTTAGCAACAGCATCATTGTTTTCTTCAATCTCACTCTCCACTTTATCTCCATCCTGAATCTCACTACCGGAATCATTAGATTTCTTCTCCTTCTCGGAATCTTCCGATTCCTTCTCGGCGGCGAGAGCTTCGACAATAAGGTCATCTGAAACTTTATCAGTCGCCAAAGCAACAGGGGAATCAGCGAATACATCCGCTAAAAACTCTGAAATCGAAGATTCCTGATCTACTACATGAACATCATCGTTCATTAACTGATTCTCAATTTCTCCGATCCATGAATCAGGTGAAGATTGAACAAATTCCTCCGTCGGAATAAAATCATTGAGAATTGATGTGTCGAAATCGATGAAGAAATTGTCATCTACAAGTAAATCAAAGCAACCAGATTCATCCGACATGATTGAAAAAAAAAAAAAATTTATACAGAACGGAAAGAAAAAAAAAGGATAAAATTTCTATTGAAGGGATAATTTATTTAATTTTCCAAGGAAAATGCGAATTATTGAAAAAAAATTAGGAAGAGTCGAATAATATATAGAGAGAAGAAAGTCTTTAGTCAATTTCTTTGTGGCCAAGTAAAAACGAGTCAGCAAGACACGTGTTTGTTGTAAACGCGTTTTTTATATTTATACAGCCAATAGTGTGATGGACTGTACTGTGTTGTAAAGTTCCTCCTAGTAGAGGATTATTGTATATTATGTACCGTCATACGACCAATGAGAACGCTTCAAATGGGAAGAATCATATCATATCCGAACACGTGTAAGGTCATTTGATAAATTTTCTTTTTATTTTATTTTTAAATTAAAACTGACTTTACTTTTCCTGGGCCTATTAAGCCTTTTGCAATTTAAATCTGTTCATAGTGACGAAATGAAGACTCTGTAACGATCAAGCTCTCGGGACTCGGCCTTTAAAGAGAATTATTTTTTCAGAGAAAGTACTTGAAACTTCCAACACAAAAAGAGCACAAGATTTCTAATTTTCATCGTACTATAAAAAAACTATATTAGCTAAAAACTTTTTTCTGTTCCTCTGAAATTGATATAAAACCCATGGTGAAATCATAAAAAGATGGGGAACTTCGGAGACATAATATCCAACTAATAATTGAAATCTGAAGAGACAATTTCAGATTAGTTTAGGGGAGGGGGACGAAATGGAAGACGATTTGGAGTCCAATCCCGTCTTTTAATAATTAAGGGATTCGATTTTGTCTTAACATTTTTAATTAAAAACTTAATATCTTAAAACATTATATTGGGGAGGACCAAAAAAAATATTTTCTATGTATATATTTTTATTTTTATTTTTATTAAAATAATATTCAGAATTTTTTTTTAATATAAAGTGAAAACCTAAAATAAATCAATTTTATGCACACAATAAATGAACAAATTATATTGTCGCATCTCGCAACCTACTTTTAGAAAGATAGAATTGGGCGTCCTCAACCTACAGCCGTCGGATATTGTGAGTCGGGATTTAAATTTATCCCATAAAATTTTGAGAATATCCGCCTCTCGAGTCTCTTACTCCTAAGACTGGATAGAGCATTGTTGGACCCATATTCGTCACCTTGGCTCCTATAAAGTGTTGGAATCCAAAATTAAATCATTCGTCTATGTAAGAGTGTGAATAGAATAAGAGTGTGAATAGAAATGTGTAAATGTTTTTGGGTTATAAATGAAAATTGTTTCAGATAAATGAAATGAAAAAAAATAAAAATATTACATATTACTTATCACATGAGAAATTATTTACTATAAATAAGACATTTTTCTTATTAAGATAGACATTTATGCAAACCACACACACCGCTGCTCTCGGGTTGGATTTGAGCCGTAGACCTTGGGCTTTAGATAGGGATGTTAACAATAGATAATTACCCTATGTGTACCCTAAATCCTTAGAAATATTGATACCCATTACCCTACCCTATTTAAATAAAATAAGAAGGGTTTAAACTGGGCGGGTACCCTATATATAAGAACCCAAATAAGATAATCTAATTGGGTTTAGGGTACCCATAGAGTTTTTTTTAAACATTAAATTAATAAATATCAAAAATTAATATTAATTTAATAAATTAAAATTTAATTATTATAAATATCTCCACTAATAAATTAAAATTATCTTATCTCAATAAAAACATAAAATCAAGTTTTCCCGCAAAAAAAGTAAACAAAAAATTTCTTGCCAAAAGTATAAAGCCTTTAGGTTTTGAGTTTTGGGTCTTGATGAATATGGGGGTTAACCCATAATAAGATATTTTTAGAAGATTTATATTAATATTTTACATAATTTTCTAGATAAATCCTAATAAACTGAGTCTAATTAATCTCATAAATCTAAACGGTTTAGAATGTATCAAGATAATTTCAGAAAACTTCCGGATAATTATTGGAAAACTTTCAGATAATTATTGGAATAATTCTGATCCCCATCTCGCTTGATAAACTTGAATATTTCCAGAATATTATTTCTTTTATCGTTATCCTTTGCCTTGAAGATTAAGTCTCGTTCTCATATAAATAGACGTCTATCCTCTTCATTATTTCATATGCTAAAATAAATCAATTAGAGAATAATTCCAATAAAACTTTAATCTTCGTCTTAAGTAAGTTTCAAGAGTATTCGAAGTAGTTACATTTCGTTAGATTCTGTTTTTGGATGTTGGAAACAGTCTCGTCCCGGTTGTATCATAAGATTCAAAAATCGCATAGAATCATCACACATTACAGACGATTTATTAAGTTAAGTAAAAAGATCAAATCTTGACTCCGTAAATTCATCTTTTCCTTAACGGATTTCTTAAGCGTTTTCTATCCTTATCTTATCTTTTATATTGATTTTTGTTTCGTTATTTTCTATCAAAATTTTCGCGGTCTTACATAAAGTCCAGGTCGAAAGTAGGTTTGAGATAAGCAAAGCCTGAGATATGATGTTTGCAGAGGTAAAAAACAAGCGGTTCAACCCAAATTTTATAATATCTTCGCATGAGTTTGACATGGCAGCTTGACCAACAGTAGTTCGACTTACAGACGGATGTTGAGTCAAAACTAGATAAAAAATCAGAGAAAATTTTGGGACAGTTGCTACAGACTGCGGTTACGCAATACACAAAGTCTCGTTAGGATGTTCCGCCAGCATGTAGCGGCATGATATGCGGAAGTGGTTGAACTGGAAGCTATTTAAGTTGAACTTAGGAACCCTCGTTTAGGGGTGTCAAAATGGGTCAAAACCAATGGGTCGATGTCTAGCTATTATTTTAGTGGGTTTAAGTTAAAATTGTATACACATATAATAAATGATAATAATTAGTCGATTATAATGGGTTCGTGGGTTTAGTAGGTAAACCCATTTGGATTCTGGGTTACTGATAGGTGTTGAGATAGATGCTCTTTCAAGTGATAGAATAATCAAAAAGAATTCAAACTCAAAGAAAGGAGGGAAAAGGAAACTAGTTAAAGAAGAACTAGAAGGAAAATGAAGCTGTTGGATATCAACTAAACAAGCTAACTAGGAAGCAAGAAGGTATGGGTAAAGGTATGGGCGCAGCATGGGTGAAGTATGGGCGCTGGTGACTGTTGAGACACTGTTGGAGTAGTTTGGCTTCTCATCTCCCATGCTTCTCCTTCCTTGCACACCTCTCTTGTTATATGATTCTCCTTTCTTCTTCTCTTATGTAAAAAGTCTATATAAACTCATATAAACCTCTTGTAAATGTAGAGAAAGTGAATAAGAGAATAAGAACACAAGAAATTTCAGAAACTCTCTTTCTCTCTTATCTCGCCATTCTCCTCCATTCTCCTTCATTTTCTATCATCTCCTAACTTAAATTTCTACATGGTATCAGAGCAGGTTGAGTGTTCAAGCGCTTAACCTCTTTTAATTCTTCTAACACTCTACAAATCTTCTAATCTATAACAATACACTTCCTTAGTTCTATTCACTCTGAGATTAATATCCTTGAGATCATAGGATCTTCAAGTTGTGAAAGGACTAAGATTGTGTATTATTACTAGAAAATGGAGACTAATAGAGTAACAATCTCAGTTATGCTCAAAGGAAACAACTATATTCTTTGGGAAAAAAACCACTAAAACCATCCTTAGAGGCCAAGGACTTTGGCGGTATGTTGAGCCAAAAGAGGGAACGGAAGTTATTGTGAGAAATGAGAAGGAGGAAGCTAAGGAAGAGCAAGAAGAACAATACACTCTTTCTTTACTTCAAAGCTCATTAGAACCAAACATCTTGGCGGCATACTCATATGCGGATACTGCCAAGGAGTTATGGGATATACTCAAGGGAGTATATGGAAACATCTCAAATATATCAAGAATATTTGAGGTGAAGAGGGCGTTGAATGAGCTTCAACAAGAGGAGAAGCCATTCAAGGAAATGTTTGGAGAATATAGAAGCTTGTGGGCTGAGTTGGAGATTTTGAGGCCACAAACTCTAAACTCCAAGGAATTAGATGAAAGGCGTGACCAAGATCAAGTGTTTGGACTTCTCTTGGCACTCAATACATCTTACACGGACCTCATTAAACACATACTAAGATTTGAGAAGCTGCCAAGTCTAGCGGTAGTATGTGGGATGATACAAAGAGAGGAGGGGTCAAGAGACCTATTTCGTGCGCCAAGCGAAGCTGCACAGTTTGCAAAGAGGAACCTCACATTTAGAGACAAGAGGATGTTGGAATGTGAGTATTGCAAGATAAAGGGACATGCAAAGGAGAAATGTTGGATTCTCCATCCGCATTTGAGGCCTAAGCAAATAAAGGAGAGTGAAGATGGGCATAAAGCTTTCATGGGAGTGGTACAAAAGGTTGAGGATACTGTTAAAAGATCCGAGTTTGAAATTCTCATCAAGAGCTTAGCTAAATTGAGAGAATCTGGTAAAAGTTTTCTTAGCTCTAAAGGCGCCATAAGGAAGGGTGAAGTTATTGTGGATTCAGGAGCCTCTCATCACATGATCAAGGACCAAGACATGCTAAAAAACCTTGAGCCTTATCATGGAAATGTACAAGTAGCCAATGGATGCTCAGTCCCGATTGAAGGTGTAGGAGAACTAGAACTTTTCAACAAAGAGACTAAAGCATTGTACATGCCTAGCTTCTCATCTAACCTCCTATCAGTCCATAAAGCTACAAAAGATATGGGTTGTGTGGCATTGTTTGGGAGTGACTTTGTTGAATTTCAAGATCCTAAGTCAAAACATGTACTTGGGAAAGGGAAAGTGGAAGATGGGATTTACCTCTTGAATGTCAATAAACAAGAGGAGTCGGCTCGCGGAATGAAAGCAAATATGGAAGTTCTTGATAAAAAGAAGATTGGAGATAGCCCATTATGGCATGAGAGGTTAGGACACCCAAGCTCAGCCATTCTAAAAAAGGCCTTACCCAATCTTATTCAAGAAGAAGTAGTATGTGAAGCTTGTGTGCTAGGGAAGCATTGTAGACAAGTTTTTCCGAGTTCATCTACAACTTGTGATGAAGTCTTTGGCATGGTGCACTCAGATGTATGGACTGCTCCATGCAACTCTCGTGACCAATACAAGTATTTTGTATCATTCATTGATGATAAGTCAAGATATACATGGATAACTCTTCTACCTTCCAAAGATCAAGTCTATGAGGCATTCATAAACTTCATGCACTACGTCACTACCCAATTCAAAGCAACAATCAAAGTCTTGAGAAGTGACAATGGAGGAGAGTATGTGAGTAATCGATTCAAGTCATTACTCAACCAACATGGCATTGTCCATCAAACATCATGCGCATACACTCCACAACAAAACGGTGTAGCTGAGAGGAAAAATAGGCATCTAATGGAAGTAGCAAGGACTATCATGATTGCCAAAGATGTACCCAAATTTCATTGGGGAGATGCGGTGATGACTTCAAACTACTTGATAAACCGACTTCCAACCAAGAACTTGGAAGATAGGTCACCGTTTGAAGTGTTGTACAAGAAGAAGCCGAGCTTACATCATCTCAAGGCGTTTGGATGTAAGTGCTTTATGTTTCTACCAGAGGGTCAAAGAAACAAGCTTGAACCTAGAAGCATGAAGTGTGTTTTCATTGGATACTCACCAACTCAAAAAGGATACAAGGTCTACAATCCGGAGACAAGAAGGGTCCATGTGTCTAGAGAGGTGAAGTTCAATGAAAAAGAAAGCTTCTATGGAACTAAGAATCAGGATACCCTTGGAGGTATGGTCTCATCGTCTTTGGATTGGATGCTGTTCAATGAAGCGCCAATAACAAGGGATGATATACAAGGAGAAAGCGCATCATCTGAGAACATCATGGAAGGTGAAGATGCAGTTGATACACATATTGAACCAGATCATGATCCTGCTGAAGAAGAAGCGGATGTTGACGGAGAAGAACCTGAGCCAATCATAACTCTAAGAAGAAGTACAAGACAGAGGCGACAACGTGTTTACTATGGTTACAACAACTCTGCCATGCTCCAAGGAGAGTCTAGTGCGAGTAATCTTCCTTGTGTGATAAGAGAATGTCCTGAGCGTACGGCGAGCTTAGATCTCGATCCTATTGGCGACAGCACTCTCTTATCACAAGGAGGAGATAACACTCAAACTAGCACTATCACATATCCCATTGAGCATTTTTGCTCGTTGGCATCATTACCTATGGAGCATAAAGCTTTTCTTGGAAAAATCAGCAAAGAATCCATACCTAACTCATATGAAGAAGCGTGTGAGAGTGGAGTATGGGTAAAAGCCATGGAAGAGGAAATGAAGTCCATGGAAAGGAATCATACTTGGTACTTAACTGATTTACCAAGGGATAAGAAGCCAGTTGGGTGTAGATGGGTGTATACAATCAAATACACAAGTGATGGGAGGATAGAAAGATACAAGGCAAGGTTGGTAGCAAAAGGGTATACTCAAATCTATGGGGAAGATTATACCGAGACATTTGCTCCGGTTGCTAAGCTCCACTCCATCAGAATCCTAATCTCGGTGGCAGTAAACTTGAAGTGGGATCTATGGCAGATGGATGTCAAGAACGCCTTCTTGCAAGGGGATTTGGAAGAGGAAGTGTAT
This sequence comes from Nasturtium officinale, assembly GCA_963854855.1. Lineage (NCBI taxonomy): Eukaryota > Viridiplantae > Streptophyta > Magnoliopsida > Brassicales > Brassicaceae > Nasturtium > Nasturtium officinale. The sequence goes on from OY978500.1 coordinate 12,784,553, forward strand.
ATGGATCCACCCCAAGGATATCATAAGGAAGACAACAAAGTTTGTAGATTGAAGAAAGCAATCTATGGGCTAAAACAATCTCCAAGAGCATGGTACCAAAGGCTAAGCGCTTGTCTTATGGAGAGGGGGTTCATAAGATCTGAAGCGGATCATACTTTGTTTACAAAACAGAGTGAAGGAGGAATGATTGCAGTCCTAATATATGTTGATGATCTAATTATCACAGGGAGTGACAAAGAAGGGGTTGATCAAACTAAGAAAATCTTGAAGGACGCCTTTGATATAAAAGACTTGGGGGAGCTTAAGTACTTCCTAGGAATTGAGATGACACGGTTTGAAGATGGAATGTTCATCTCTCAAAGGAAATATGTGCTTGATCTCTTGGAGGAAACCGGAAAGCTAGGATCCAAACCAGCTAAAACTCCAATAGAAGAAGGTTATCAAGATAGTCCTGAGGGGGAGCCTTTGGAGAACATTAAGAGATATCAAAGGATGGTGGGCAAACTAATCTATCTTACTATCACAAGGCCGGACATTTGCTTTGCAGTAAACCGTGTAAGCCAACATATGCAAAAGCCAACCACACAGCATTGGAACATGATTGAGAGGCTGCTAAGATATCTAAAAAACAACCCCGGAAAAGGCATATGGATGAAGGCTAATGGAAACACAAAGGTTCAAAGATATTGCGATGCAGATTGGGCCGGAGATAAGAAAGATAGGAAGTCCACATCCGGCTTTTGTACCTTTCTAGGAGGCAATCTAGTGACTTGGAGGAGTAAAAAGCAGAAGGTCATAGCCTTATCTAGTGCTGAAGCCGAGTATAGGGCTATGAAGGAAGTAACAAAAGAGCTTATTTGGGTAAAGGCATTCCTAGAGGATCTTGGAATACATGAAACTGAAGAAATGTTGTTGTATTGTGATAATCAAGCTGCAATACATATAGCATCCAATCCGGTATTCCATGAAAGGACTAAGCATATAGAGGTGGATTATCACTTTGTGAGGGGAAAGATTCAAGAAGGAATCATTAAACCTGCCTTTGTAACAAGTGAGAACCAACTAGCTGATATCTTCACCAAAGCAACCTCATATGTCACTTGTGATCGCATCCATAGCAAGATCGGTCTAAAGGACCTTCACCGACCAATCTTGAGGGGGAGTGTTGAGATAGATGCTCTTTCAAGTGATAGAATAATCAAAAAGAATTCAAACTCAAAGAAAGGAGGGAAAAGGAAACTAGTTAAAGAAGAACTAGAAGGAAAAGGAAGCTGTTGGATATCAACTAAACAAGCTAACTAGGAAGCAAGAAGGTATGGGTAAAGGTATGGGCGCAGCATGGGTGAAGTATGGGCGCTGGTGACTGTTGAGACACTGTTGGAGTAGTTTGGCTTCTCATCTCCCATGCTTCTCCTTCCTTGCACGCCTCTCTTGTTATATGATTCTCCTTTCTTCTTCTCTTATGTAAAAAGTCTATATAAACTCATATAAACCTCTTGTAAATGTAGAGAAAGTGAATAAGAGAATAAGAACACAAGAAATTTCAGAAACTCTCTTTCTCTCTTATCTCGCCATTCTCCTCCATTCTCCTTCATTTTCTATCATCTCCTAACTTAAATTTCTACAATAGGTTTATCAATATAACATAAAATTATGGGGTTTTAGATGATCGTTCGTGTCTTTATAAAATTATTAGTTGTTTTCTTAATTCTTTTCAATCATTACTAGGTAGTTTCATAATCATTTTTCAGTACTAGTTCTCGTGTTCTTAACAAATATCGGAATTGACTTCTTCCTAAACATGTTTAAGTTTTACTTCATGTTAAAGCTTTACTTTGTACTATATCTTAGTTATTTGGTTATGTAGTTGATGAAAATGTAAACTTAACATATGTAAAATTATATAGAAGTTGCTAAAAAAATTCAAATCATTTGTAGAGGATGAAACGGAACATGAAATCAAAGAGTCGAATACATCAAAAAAAAGATTCAAGTGTTATTTATTTTAAGATATTTTAATAGTTTTCTGGTTTTAGGATTTTATGAATTTATGCTTTTTATAATTTTATTATAGTTTTAGGATTTTATTTATTTACATAGCTATATATTTTTATTTATTTTTAACTAGAAATTTGAGCTATTTTTACAAATATGTTTTATTTTAATATATATATATATATATATATATATATGATTAACCCATATAATCCATTTGACTAGTGTATTTTAATGATTATGAGTTTGGGTATATAAAATTATGTGTATAAAATAAATAGATCGGATCAGGTAACCTGTATAAATTTTGAACCCGGATGGGTTCTGCTTGGGTTGGACCAGGTTACCCAATTTTACACCTCTAACCTTGCTAGATTTTTTCCTCTTGTATTTCCTTTTTTCAATTCACTTGTAACTTCAATTAAATCAATAAAAGTACACTTGGTTTTCTTTATCTATGAACTTACGAAGTTTTAAAAGATAAAAATATGGTGTTACAAAAAAAACCATGTAATAGTCTTACAAGTTTAGTTTTTTGCATCCACCTAATGTTTTTATAAAAATAGAAATCTCCTTCAGCATCTATCATATTATAGTTTACAAATAAAAGAGAAATCTTCTCAAATATCCCCATTTCTCAAAATCAACTCCCAAATCTCCAACATATATTACATATTTAATTTTGAATTACTTTTGAATCACAAACCAAAGTTTTACTCTCTTAACTTTCATTTTCCAACAATTTCTTAATTCAATTTTATTTAAATTTAAACTCATTTTCTCTCAAATTAAATCATAAAATCTCTCATTTTCTCCATTTTCTTTTTATTTTCTCGAAATCTCTTCATTTCTCAACCGTTATCTATCTTGAGATTAATCTCTTTCGAAACAACCACACAATCTTCGTAAAACTAGGAAAACTAGGGTTACTTGTTTTCAATTGAGAGAGAATTGGAGATCCAAACTCACCAAAATGGTTAAAACAAGGTATGGAAATGGGAAGAGATGGAAGAAATCGGTGCCATCTCAAGTCGATGAAGAAAAAAAATTGGTCCAAAAGAATATAGAGGAAGAAGATATTATGCCATCTCCGGTTCCAATTAATGAAAAAAGAAGAAGTAGGAGAAGAAGGTGAGAAAGGAGAAGATGATGATGGAGGAGAAGATGATAACGAAGGAGAAGAAGGAGAAGTATAGAAGGTGGCATCTCCGGTTGTTAGTGAAGAACAAAAAGAAGAAGAAGTAGGGTGGGTGTCATCTCCGGTTCTGGTGGGTAAAGAACATGAAGAAGGAGTAGGAGAAGAAGGTGATAAAGGTGACGAAGAAGAAGTAGAGAAGGTTGCATCTCCGGTTCCGGTGGGTGAAGAACACGAAGAAGAAGTAGGAAAATAAAGTGACGAAAAAGAAGTAGAAAGCAAAGAAGGAGACGAAGAAGAAGACGAAGAAGAAGATGAAGAAGGAGTAGACAAAGAAGGAGCTGAAAAAGATAATGAAGAAGGAGACGAAAAAGATGATGAAGAAGGAGATGAATAAGATGATGAAGAAGACAAAGAAGATGAAGAAGAAGAAGTAGAAGGAGATAAAGAAAAAACATCAATGATGAGGGAAATACAATCCGAACCCTCAGAGACTCCTCCTCGACTCTAGGGTAATTAGTAGAATTAAGAATTCAATTGAATTGAGTATGAAATTAATTTGAATATGAATTTGGAATTGATGATGAAGTAGAACTGGCAGAACGGATTGACTGGATAACTTGTAAAACTGGTAAACTGTGTAACTTAGTAAAAATGAGAATTTCTGAAAATGTTAGAACTTAGTAATTCATTTTGGTTTGTTAATTGTTGCAGGATATGGATGAAGATACAATACCAATGAAACCTCTCATAATGTACTTCCCAGCAACAAAATATAAAAGAAAATCAAGCTATCAACGAGGTATTTTATCCAAGAAACTTTGGTTACACTAAAAATTTGGATCTTAGTGAGTATGAAAGGAAATAGTTTGAAGAACATCTGCAGTTCAGACACGTTTCCACATGCCACAAAACAAAAATCACAAGATTATGGGTATGTGTATGCTTCTTCTTCGAACAGCATGTATCGAGAAGAAGAAAAAAGTTTGGTTAATTGTTAATGGTATCCCCATTCACTATGGGATCAAAGAACATGCCTTAATCTCTAGATTAAACTGCCACAACTATCCATTGGATTACGAGAAAACCAAAAGTGATAAGTTTGTGAAAAAGCATTTCAAGTGTAAGAAAACAATACGACTTCAAGATGTGAAAGAGAAGTTAAAGGAAATGGCACCAGCCCAATGTACTCATGAATGCTAAAGATGGTGGTCCTATACTTCTTAGGTAGTATCATTATTGGGCAGACAAAATATGGAAAAGATGCAACGGTTGTGGATCCATTCTGTCTTAGAGCGGTGGATGATCTTAATTTCTGCAAGAGTTTTCCTTAGGGGAGATTCTCATTTGATCATATGCTAAACGAGATTAAAAACCATGGATTATTTTAAAAGGACTGTCGTCAACGAGAAAGCTATATGGCCAGTTCCAGGTTTCTGCATTCCTATGGAGGTTAATAAACATTGTCTAAGGTTTGTGTCATTATATATATTTGAAGCTAACTTTAACAATATGTGTTGTGTAGATTTTAGCATTTGAGGCAATTCCAGAATTATGAATGCAATTTTTTGAAGATTATTCAGGCGCAGACAAAGATTATCCTATAATATGCAAGAAAACGTTCAAGAAATACGACCTGAAAGGGTATCCTCTTTCAAAATATATGAAAAACTTTGTACAACTAAGGTTAGTTTTCCTAATTTAAGGAACAGTAAAACTGGTACTACTGTTCATTGTTATAATTTTGCATATGAATTATTTTTTTGTCTTTATTATGTATTTTCACAGGACATTGATAGTTTTTTTGATAGTTACAGATGTACACATATGTTGTGGATGAAATGACGGAGGAAGAGGATGATAAAGATAAGGATGATGTGGTTGTTGCTAGTTAGATGTGGTGACTATGTGGAGGATATACAGTTTTCTTTGATGATATGTTCAAAAAAGATGTGGTTCCCGAGTAGCAGAGATACCACTCAACAATGAAGTAGGTGCCATTGAAGTATCCGTCAATAAAGGTCCAGAAAACCCAAATTTTTTCTGAATTAGTGAATGTCGTAAACACCATGAAAAAGAAATGGGAGGACAGATGAATGTAATTGTGGATAAGTTTGATGGGTTGGATAAAAGAGTCACAAGTTTGGAAGACTTTGTCAAGGGAGAGAAGTCAAAGGTAAGAAAAACTTGAGTATAATTATGTTGTTTTCATATAACTAGAAAACTAGCATATAAATGTGTTTGATTGCAGGAGCATGTAGACATGACGGACGAGAATGATGGTTCTCTAGACCCAACAAACGATGGTGGTGGTCTTCTAGACCCAAAACCCAAGGATAATGCTCATCTAGAGCAACAAACGATGATAGTTGTACTTCTCTTGAACCACCAAAAGAGGTTGCAGGTCCGAGTAAGCGAGGTGAAATATGGAGAAGAAACGATGACCCTAAGCCGAGTACCCGAGTGACAAGGTCAAAGTCAAATGTAGGGTGAAGATTATATTTTTTTTTTTTGATTATTTCTGAATTCTTACAACTAATAGATTTGGTTAAAATATGTTGGGTTGTTTTCTTTGGTAGAACTTGTAATACTTTGTAAAACTTTGTGGTATGTTTATTGCATTTGAATTCGTATAACTCGTTTTTTCTTTAATGCATTTTGATTCGTAGACATGGTAGAAATGGTAATCTATGTTTTTTTGTTGAATGCATTTGATTTGTAGAACTGGTATAAATAATAAAACTATGTTGTTTAGTAGCATTGGTAGAAATAATAAAACTTTGTTGTTTACTAGCATTGTTAAAACTTAGTAAAAAAGAAGTCTTACAAAACAATAAACAAAATCATAAGTCTGATAAAACAAGAAGAGAATTAACTTACAAATCTACAAAGACAAACCACCTTACAAATCATGGCATAGTCATAGGCATAGACCCAAATAGCTTTTCAAGTTGACTCACAAGGCGCCCCACTAACTATTTCAGATCTCCAATTTCTTCTTTATTCTTTTCCACCTCTCTAAGAAAGGTGGTTATATATATCTCATGGAGTCCGAAACTTTCCTCCTTGGCCTTCCTTAACCTACTCATCTCTTTTTTGATAGCAAGATCTCAACATTTTCGAATGTGCAAGCCATCATTCTTGACATGAAGAGATTGATATGTAAATATATTCAAAATCGTAAAACAGGTATAACTCAGATAAAACAAATTGAAATCAATTTTTATTTCTCACCTTAAACTCATTGCATCTAATGTATCTTCTTCCTTTTGGCTGATCTTTGATTGAGATCTTGTCGATGATCCTTCCACCACATGGACAATATAGAGGAAGACCATAGTCACCATCGGCTATCAAAGTATACATAGTGTCTTCTTTCTTGTTTCTCTTTATTTCTGTGTAGGGTGGGTCCGTCTCACATATTTTTTCGATGATTACCTTAACCAAAATCAAATAAGAACTAATCAAATACACATTCTACTAACCAACATATTTGACCAGTTATACTAGCAATACATAATAATCACAAAACAATAAATAGTTATCAAAAACAATTTAAAATAATGGAATCACTACCTTAACCAAAATCAAAAACAATTTAAAATATGTGGGTCCATCTCACATATTTTTTCCATGACTACCTTAACCAAAATCAAATAAGAACTAATCAAATACACATTCTACTAACCAACATACTTTACCAGTTATACTAGCAATACATAATAATCACAAAACAATAAATAGTTATCAAAAACAATTTAAAATAATGGAATCACTACCCCAAAATCAAAATTAAAGAGGTGAGGTGGAATGAAAGAAACTTACCCAAATTTGTAATCAATGAAACTTACCCAAAATCAAAATTGAAGAAATTCAAATATATAGCAAAGGAATTAAATACCTAGCAAATAAATTTAGGAGGGGTTATTTAATTAATTTTTAAAATGAATTTATTGTATTTTAATTTGAAATGTATTTTAAAATACCAGGTAAAATGGTGGTATTTTGTTTACTCATATTTTAGATAACAAAATACATTAACATACATTCAAATCCAATTACAATTAAATCAAATCACTATTGAATAGCACTTATTTTTAATGTATTCTAAAATACACAAATAAATATATAATTCAATAACAGTGTATTTTAATATAATTCATCAAATACATAATTTAATAATACTAGATTTCAGTTTGAATTTAAAATACATTCAACTACATTAAAACACTATATTTAATAACTCCCCCTTAAAGTTTACACCAAAATCGAAATCTCAATGCAGTGGTGATGATGTCTTTGTGAATGAGAAGAGAAAGAAAGAGAGAAGAACGAGAGAATAATGAGAGAAGAACTGGAGAAATAAATAACATTTTATATTTGATTAAAGTAAGAAATATAAATAGAGGGAAACTTAGATTTTTTGGATTTTGGCGCCTAACAATCTCCATATGTGCCGTCTTGCATCTCTTTTTAGCTAATATGACATGTGAATTAAATACTTAGTTTTACCCCAGTTACTAGTTGTACAAAATCTCAAAATAGTTGTAGTTTTCCAGGTTTTAATTATAATTATCATTACGTATAGAATAAATTTATTATTTTAGTTTTACAGATTATATAACTTGATTAAACTATATTTTATAGTGGTTTATACATTTATATTTTTAAAAGATAAATTTCTGTAATTTTATTTATCCTGAATATGCTATTATTTACAAAGTGACATTCATATTATATGAATTATTTATGTGGATTTTTGCATAAACTAGATTATAATATTTTTAATTTTACATGGCCTATACTTTCATTTTTAATACAACATATAATCATTATTTTAAAGTAAAAAGTTTATCAATTTTACCAGTTTTCTAGTATTATTACTTTTACTTTTAGATATTATTCTTTTATGAATCGTTCGTTAGTATTACCAGTTTTACCATGTAGTCACATAAACAATATATAGTATAACATATATAATTTCAGTTTCATGTAGTCGTTCAAACCAAAACCTGGTACAAACCAAAATCAAACACTACCATGATTTTCAAATAACAACCATTGGAGTTCTTGTACACAAATCATGTAGTTGGAGATCACGACCTCTATCTTCATACCTTAAGAATTCAATGAAAGCGGTTACTCCGTGCAAACAAGGATACTTTTCAATATCGAACACCCTGCAACTGTAACTTTTCAAGAGCATGTTCACCAAATAAGGGTTTCCATTATTATTAATGATATTATATTCAAGGTTGAAACTGTTTAACTCCACCACTAACAATTTTCAGCAACTTTCCATAAATTGTACATTGTGTTCTCTACTAAAGACATCAATTTATGTTCAATCGATTCACTTGCAGCCTTCTTTTGATGTTCATTAAACTATTTTGAAAATGTTCTAATGATCACATCAAGCATTAGTATTAAAGAGTACTTTCTTGCATCTTTAAAAACACTACTAAAAGATTCCACACAATTGCTAGTGTTTATGTTGTATATTTCTTCGGAAAACAATACCTTGCCCATTTCTCTTTGACGGTAGTATCTTCTACATATTTCCCCGCTGATGGATATCTAATCTTAAAAGATGTATAAGCATATTTGAAATCGGACATTGTGTAATGCCTACTACACTCCATGAATCTCCATGCGACTACGTCTGTGTTGACATTTGAAGCATGACCTTTTACATTTTGGGCCAAATGCAATAAACAATACCCATGATGAGCCTGCGGATACAAATTACCTATGACGCTGATGTGTCTTGCATTCCTATCACTTATAAATACCAATTCAGAAGAGTTTGATATAACGGTTTTCAGCATCTCCATAAATCATGTCCAACTTGCATCATTCTCACCATCGAGTACAGCAAACGCTATGCGATAATGGTGGTGATTGTTAAAATATGTGATCTCTATGATAGAAGAATTCAAATCTAAGAGAAGGAGGGAAAGGAAACCTAGTTCACAAGGAACTAGAAGAAGTCTTGGTTAGGATGTAACTAGAAGAAAGGAAGCTGTTACATACTAACTAGAAGACTAACTAAGTGGAAAAGAGGAAGCAAAGGAGAGCATGGGGCGCCAGAACCAGGGCATGGGCACAAGCATGGAGGCATCAGCAGCAGGGTATGGGCGCATCTTGAACAGGAGTCCAACAGTGAGCTGCTCCCTTCCCTCCTCTCTTCTTCACGCAAACTCCTCTCTTCTCTCCTTCCTTCTTCACGCCTCTTCTCTTCTTCTCTATGTAAAAACTCTATAAATATACATGTAATGTGATGTAAAGAAGTTGTGAATAAGAGAATAAGAAGATTAAAAGAGTAAAAGGAAGCTTTGTTTATCTCCCTAAAGGCGCCGGTGGAGCTTTCGCTCTCCGGCGCCATGCTTCTCCTTAGTTCATCTTATTTCATCAACCATTATCATTCTCATTCTCATCATCATTCTTATTATCATTCTCAAACAATAATATCTCATTACATCAATACTCATGCCACCATCATCATCCCAAACATTCTCTAAGTATCCAAACCTCAAACTCCTTATCATTCTCAGGCCACAACTATCACTCTCTCAACAATCCCTAAGCCTCCATACTCTTAATTTCAATATGGTATCAGAGCAAGTTGAGTGATCTAGCGCCTAATCTCTTGTTATTCTTCTAGCTCTCTACAAAGTCTTCTAATCTATAACCATACACTTTCTTAGTTCTATTCACTCTGAGATTAATATCCTTGAGATCATAAGATCTTCAATTTGTGAAAGGACTAAGGGTGTGTATTGTTACTAGAAATTGATGACAAATTGAGGGAGATTTCGTTGGGCTTTCCTTGGCTCCTTGCCTTGAGGAGCTCGGTCTTTTGTTAAACATATGAGAGAAAATTTTCTGGGGAATTTGTTCCTCCC